>JAPYYS010000865.1:0-112251 GCA_030522525.1 Campopleginae sp. 14b
CAGCAGCAAAAAAATTTGTTGTCACTATATTAACAAAGAAAATTTGTACCAGTAGCGTGGCGTACGCTGTCGCAACGCAAAATTTTCTCTCCGTGCAACATCGCAATATCCTAGATGAACAACATGGAGGAAACGTAAATTCCTGGGAACTTGTTGGAACCTGGAACACGCTCCTCATTGGGTTATTGGTAGCGCACGTCTCCTACTCCGGTAACGGACGATAAGGTTGGAATCCCATCTGAATAATAAGAGAATTGCACGATGCTGCCTCCGCTCGGCCGATATCGCGAATAGGAATTCGTTGCAGCTCTCACATATTTTATTCATGTTTCTTAAACATACATTTTCATTTCAAAATATCTTTTCTCAAATTGGCAAATTCGTCTCGTTACATTTTCAATGCTATGCTATTTTCAGCGATTTTCAAGATTTGCCAAACGGGGAAAAGTGTTGCTTTCAGTTTTAGCACTGTCCCTATGAATTTTCATTCAAAAACCTGGACAAATTACTTATGAAATGTACTAGAGGTCTTAGTTCATTTTTTGAGCTTCACTCAGCAAGCTGGGCCTCGAAGGAAATAAGTATACTTCGGAGGGGCCAACTTCACATAGGTGATTACGGAAGATAGAAAACATACGACCTTGGTCAAAAACATATTACAAGTTACAATCTTTTACTTTTTCTGTTTTTGTGAAGCGGTTCGTCGTGGGGGTGGGTAGGAGGGTAAGGAGAGGATAATGCGCGGTGGAAGGAGCGCAAAGAAAAATTGGGTCGATGCGCGAAAGATGGCGGTCGGTTCGGGTTTGTGGTGTGCGTGAACAGCGAGATTTCGCACTTGTAGGCTTTTGCACATAAAAAAGGCAGCAGCGTAGTTCACCCCCTACCCCTCTCAACTGAATCGTCTCGCAGGAAAACTCGTTACAATGTACACTTTATAGTAATAAAAAAAACGCACGTGTACGGCTATGTATTCGCGCGGAAATAATCGTGTTAGGTCACTTTCGATTACGGTTCCGTGCATTATTCGGGGGAGATAGGGAAAATACACTGGGAGAAGAAAGAGAAGGGAAGAAGAGAAAAACGACGACTACGACGCCTATCCATGTTAGATTACGACTATAGTTTGTTTACCCGGGTGCTTTCTGTTTCTGTAATAAAAACGTGAAGTCGTGCGTGAAAATAAAAAAAAAAAAAAAATCGGTGGCAAACAAGAGCGGGACCGTGTTAAACGGAAAAATAAAATAGTGGCGGTAGAGAGGAGCCGGACTGCGGCCCGGTTTTACAAATAATAAACTATAAGGACAATAATGCTGAAACAATTGCAAATGGGAATGAGAGCTTTTCTCCTTATGGCTTCCCGTGTGTGGACCTGCGTCTGCTTTCTACTGAAGAAGCAGGTTAGAGCCGTAAGTAGGTGCTTCGCGCCTGTGTAGACTCTTAGCGCGAGAACTCATCAAATTTTTACTTCTCGCCTTCTTATTCTCACATAATTCTCTATATCATTTTCTCCCAGGTTATTCTTTTGTTATTTCGAATGCACGGCATATTTGTGTATAAGCTTTTTGTGTTTTAGACTTTGCACTCGGATCTCGCCGATTTGTTTATCAATGTTGGCAATTCTGAGTGCCCTTTTTTTTCCAAATTTGTCAATTTTCCGTGACGCAAAAATTACGAAATCGCTTAATTTTCAATGTTTCTATCTCGTCACACACTTGCATTATTTTGTTAATCATTCTCATTCGCTCCTTTCGATTATTATTTATCACTATTTCTCTAATGAAACATACGTTTCTTTCTCTTTGTTCCTATCTTTTCAATTATTAGTCAGCTTTGTACGCAATAGACAGCAGATACTCCGATATGCCGGAACCTGGGATTCAACCAAATTTCAATAACAATTCGTCCATTTTATCAACTTTCTTTGCTTTTAGATTTCACAGATGCAACCAGTCAAATATGAAATCTTCCCGTTGTCTCCACTTTCGAGGCATAGACTGAGTGAGTCTCCCAACAAAATCTTTTATGCTTCAACATCAAAATTAACGCCATCCAACAAATATCCGCATCAAAAATTTTCAATGTTGAAGTTTGTGCTGTGGAAATGCAACAAAATTTTGATTTGAAATGCGTAATTGTTTAAAAAATTGACTACATTTGTTAAATAAAAAAGACATTTTTTCCTACGATCAATCAATTGTGGAAAAAATGTGTAAAATCATAGTTAAAAATAAAAACTTTGCAATACAATATCTATTGTAAAGCTTTTTTGACAAGGTTGATAAATTTATTGGTAAATTGTGAATATTAATTACTCTAATTCACAGGTATAGTCAAGAGAAAAGTACTGGTATTGGATTTGGACGAGACGCTGATACATTCGCATCACGACGGAGTAGCCAGGCCGACTGTTCGGCCAGGCACGCCTCCTGACTTTGTTCTGAAAGTGACGATAGACCGTCATCCGGTTAGATTTTTCGTTCACAAAAGACCTCATGTGGACTTCTTTTTGGACATTGTTAGTCAGTGGTATGTTGTTGACAAAGTCAGTTTGTTATTTTCGATAAAATATATTCCTGGCTATATTTGTGCCTCGGGCAAAAAAAAAAATTTGAAAATTGATAATTCGACTGATTTGGGGTAAATAAAAAACTTTGATTGTCAGGTACGAGCTGGTAGTTTTTACAGCATCAATGGAAATATATGGAGCAGCGGTAGCAGACAAACTAGACAACAACAGAGGAATATTGAGACGCAGATATTATCGACAACACTGTACACCAGAAATGGGTTCATACACGAAAGACCTTGCTGCTATTTGCTCAGATTTGGCATCAGTTTTTATACTGGACAATAGTCCCGGAGCCTATAGAGCTTATCCACGTAAGAGCCGCACAAATAATACTTTTTTTTGAACGTCCAAATCGTCATTGAATTCGTAGTTTGCAAATTTTGCGTAATAAATTGAAAATCTTTGTGAGACAATACTCGAGAACGTATCGAAAATTAGTAGAAAAAATAATGATTTGTTGCAGACAACGCCATACCGATAAGGTCGTGGTTCAGCGACGCGGGTGACACAGCATTGTTGCGTTTGCTTCCAGTCTTAGACGCTCTCCGTTTCACGCAAGACGTTCGCTCGGTACTTTCGAGAAATTTACACTTACCCCATACCGGGTAGCCCTGTCCGCATTAAAGTTTCGTTCATTAGACTAGATATAGAAAGATCGGAAACAGCTAAGCAGTTTAGTGTGTCTAACTTAAGGTTAATATTGTTATTAATAATAGGAACATTAGGACACAG
Organism: Campopleginae sp. 14b; assembly: GCA_030522525.1. Classification (NCBI taxonomy): domain Eukaryota; kingdom Metazoa; phylum Arthropoda; class Insecta; order Hymenoptera; family Ichneumonidae; species Campopleginae sp. 14b. The sequence continues at coordinate 3,302 of JAPYYS010000865.1, forward strand.
CTACCCAGGTAAAATTAATTTCAAAAAACAAACTACAAGGAAAAACGACGAAAAAACGAAACTCATAACTCCCTCTTTATCTCCCGGAATCACAGATCGTAGTCTTGTCTTTTTTTTTCTTTTTTTTTCATGCTCGTTAAACTGTGACAAGTGTATGTGTCAATCGACGGGACTTCAGGGCTACACTTACATCAGCACAAAACATTCTAGGATCAAATCCTCGATCTTTTTCCATTTTATTTAACATTTTCTCCCTTTTTTCTTCATATTCCTACGTTAGAGATAAAAAATGGATTCACCTATTGTATATAATCATCGCTACCGTTATTATACTCTTGGGAAATCGTGCATCGGTCAAAGATTCGAATCGAAGATTATTATTTAATTATTATCTATGAGAATTCATCAAAGCCTGTGTCAAATCTCTTTTGTTCCTGCTCCCTCTTCTCCCTTTCTTTCAACAGACTCCAATGTTTTTTCTTTCCGTCATTATAGTTAGAACCCCCTCCTTGAGGTCGCTATTGTGCGAAGAACTCGTTGCTGTTTCCCGGAATGTTATGTCTACGTTGTATCTCACGATATCGACCTGGGATCATTAGAGATGAAGATACTAAGTCACAATATGCAGCGGACTTTGCTGTAACTCACTGTATCAGTGAGGCAGAAGTCACAATTTATGATTAATGAAGAGTATTAATAAATATTACGAAAAGATAAAATACGATTAAAGAAAAAAGAAGAGGACACGACTAAAAATATTAAATACGATGATAGACTGTAATTTCGTTTTTTGTTATACTTCTATCGGAAGAAACATAAAAAAATATGAAGATAATTCAATCGAAAATAAACATTCAGTCTTGGAAGAAAGAAACATTATTCTTTTCGCGTGAAACGTTAATAATACAAACAAACACCGGTAAATAATTGCTCTTATATCCGATTCGCTCATCTCATCATATTGATATACACGAAAAACAAAGAGAGACAAAACCCTAAAAACTTAAACATATTTACGTGGTTTGTACATATTAGACGAGGCAAGAGAAAAACAAACAAACACTATAAGGTTAGTTCGTAAGGGGCAACTGTTTTCTGTCTGCGAGTGCGTTGACATTGGGACATGTGTAGGTTTACTTGGTAAGGCTGGATATATGGAGTATATATGTATGTGTGTGAATATATACAAAAGTATATATGCACATACGTATGTATTCATTTGGATTTGTATGAATTATTTCTCGGGTACGAAGATAAATTAGGAAGCAGCGTTAAGCCAGAACCGTTTTGATGCACAACATTTAAGCATCTTCTACTTATTCTCTGACGGAAAAACAAAATAATAATAAAATGAAATTGTCCGGTGGAAAAATAAAACATGTGCTTGTTTCTCGACCAATATTTCAACTTTGTATTCAGAGCATCGAATAAACTCATTCGAACTTGTAGCAACCATCCACGCAATGTAGCAGAAAACAAATTGGTATATTTCGAGCAAGACCAATTTTTTCTTCGTATAAACGAGATGAATGGCAACATTGACGTGACACAAAGTACAATATGAAATCGTTTTATTAAACAGGTAAATGTTCAACTCTTCATAATCCCTTCCTTTGTACTGCGACTTGGTGACTCGCATTCGAACTGGCAGAAAATACGATCTTTCGGAACTTACACAAATCCCCTTTTTATATATATATATATATATATATATATATATATATGTATATATATATAAATTATATACATATATATAAATAATAATAATGATAATAATGAAAAGATTCAACCATATCTCCATGGAAATAAAAACTAATGACAAATAGATAAGGTTTTTGTTGATTGCTTTTAAGGTAGTGTTTTCTTTAGTACCTCGTCGAGTCTGTTTATTCTTTGGGAGGATCTTCTCGAATCATTTCTAAAGAACTGTCCGAATTGTTCGTGCTACTTCCGCTACCCGCGTCGTCTTCGCGTTCCGCTGACTTGCCTTGTCCCACTGGGCTTGACGTATCCAATTGCCATGCCGGTATCGACGGTGGAGCGCTCGGAAATTGTTTTCTGCAAAGTTCAATCGTTTATTCATTCGCATTGACATCCAAATCGTCATCAGTTGATCTCAAAGTGTTAATCTATCGTTATTAACGATGCTGAAGTTAGCATCGTTGGAATGCAACGAAATTCTGCTTTTTCTTGACCAGATCTCACGACACTTGTTAAATATTTAGTGAAGACAATGAAACGATATTTTTTTCAGATTCAAACACAAAATCGATGCGAAAATTGTCATGGTTTTGAAACGAATGAAAATATATCGAGGAAAACGTATTTGTCGTTGGAGCCCGACGTTGCGAACTTCGGTGTCATGGTTATTAAGCGTTTTTCGTATTTTGCGTTATTTTGTTGCATATTATTCGTGACAGTTCGATCGGGAACAGACGACAAGCACGTCTGAGATTTTGTCACGTTCGATATTGGCCTATCGCCGTCGTTAAAAGCACGTGGAAACGAACCTTGCGAGTAAAAGTCCTTTGAGACTAGCTAAATCCTGTTTCAGTTCTTGAACCAAGATGGGAATGCAAGGATCGGCGGATTGTCTTTGAGAAACTTGCTTGACACTGACTTCGATCTGGGCAATGGATTGTTTCATTTCTCTCATTGTATTTTGGACAGTTTTGTCGAGTTCCTCTACAGAATCTTGAATGGAATCCTTTTTCTTGCGTCCGAAAAACAATGGTTCGATGAATTTCTGTGGAGTTGAGAACACAAGAGATTGTTTTAAAAATTATACTGTGCACTTTCATCTCCTGCATGTGAATAATTTAAAATTCATTTTTTCAACATGCTTCTTGCTATCTATAATAATCAATGTATGCAACCTTGTAAAACCAGTAGAGACAGTAGACAGACACTCCCATCAATGCAGCAACGTTGAAAAAATCTTTGACCTTGGTAAACAAAGTCACTGGGAAGACTCGTTGATGATAATACGGATTCATTTGGCTCTGTGGCATAGGAATGGACGTATATTCGTTGGGAAGAGCCAGAGGGTTGTGATCATTGTGCAGAAAACTGCCAGCCAATTCGCAGGCTTTTGTGATTTCATCTTCCGTCAGACCCTTCCTCCTGAGAAATTCTTGTTTCGTTTTTAATGGACTGTTTGACACTTTGGGATTTTTCAGGAACTTGACTGCCGTGTCAACCTGTTGAAATATTCACTTTTTTCTTACTCGTTTAATTAATCAAATGATTTTTTGAAGATTAATTTTATTATTGAATTTAGATGATTCTAGCGGAATAATTGTAATTTGTACTTTGAGAATTCAGTGAAGTATTTTCTAATTAGCACAATCATTTGACGTATACTCACGAGCTTTTCTCGTCCTAAGAGGTTATTTTCTTTCGCTTGTTGCTCTGCCATTCTAAATGATAACAGTTTCGGTACAATTTATATTTTTTTAGGAAAAGCACAATTGTGCAACGACCGGTGAGGGTTCAATGTTCAATTCATTTTTTGTTTCTTTTTTTTCTTCATAAGAAGCGAGCAATAAATGTATTATTGCTTTTTGACAGCACAGTAGATTTTCGGTCTGCTATCACGGAGTCTCCGCCCGGCCGTAACGCCGTGGCAACAACGATAGGCCCGCCATTCTTATGTTGAAAAAAAACCGTCGTAATTGGTCGTGATCGTCCAACACACGTGGTATTTATTGTCAACTTAAATTTCACGCGGTTACAAGAGTATCAAATGCAAAGGCTACAGTGTAGAGTGATTTCGCATTGAGAGCGAGCAACTATGGATTTGATTAATGCCATCGACTCGAACGACAAGGAATATCATATTTTTCTTCGTAATTTACTCTCCGTTAATAATGATTTACCGACGAACGACGAAGAAGTGAGTGAATCCGTTTTTAACCTCAAATTGCCACATTTTTCACCGGCACACGGACTCACCACAAATTATTATTTTTATTTACTACCACCCAGTTTAACAAGTGTTTTATCATAGGTGAATAGTCTACAAAATATAATAATTTCGCACGTTAATTCCCGATTGAATCAATCGAGTTCACGTCAAGATGGCCTCAATATTTTGACACACATTCTATCAAGATGTTCCAAAGACGTACTTGTCAAGTATGCCATGCTCTGGATCTCCAAAGCCAGTCAAGCTCTTGAAGATGCTCAAAGCGAAGCACAGGAAATTACTGTAGCCTGTAAAGTTCTAGCCTCTTTGATCGTCAGATGCAAAGATGTTCCAGAACTTCACAAAACTATTTCCATGCAAGTTGTCAAGCAACTTGTCGTTACAATTGCCAATCACCAACGGCACAGACAATCCGGTGCTCCTTTGTTTTTAGTCGCAACGATTCTCTATCACTACAAAGAACCCAGCGAACGATTACAGGTGATGGAAAATGATTCAATTGCCATATAGTTATCCTGATGAACAAATATCATGTCCAGGAAAATGCTCATTTTCATGTATCACCTTTTTTTCAGGCCTCGATCAAAAGGATGATTTTACCGTTGATCGACGTGGATCAAAAGAATTTGGTTCAAGCTGGCGCAAATTGTTACACTTTATTGTCGCGAGTTACTGAACGTTCTTTCAAACCTCCGCCTTCAAAAGCCACGTATACAGGATGGGTTTACGATCAAGCGTTGCTTTGCAACAGTCTCCACTCGATAATGGACGATATCTTCACAGGCTTGATCGAGCTCGAAAATTACGACGTTTGGGAGAAACTCGATCTCCCAATAATCTCTGAAGACAATGTCATCGAATATTATCGCTCCCTTGAGAAGAGATTCGCCAATCTGTGTGTTTACTTGTCGACCATGCTCAGGTAACGACAAGAGCGATAAATCGAATTGAAAAAAAGGAATAGGGACTAATTCAATCGAATTACAATTACAGAGGGTGCTCGGGCAAAAACGCGGTCATTCCGACAAACGTTTTACAAGTTTTGTGCAGAGGTTTAGCCGTTACTCCTTCGAACTTGAGAAACGAGGATTCTTTCAAGACTCAAATGCTCCACTTCGTTCTGCCTCGTTTGCACGTCAGTTTGTTCGGAGTTCTGAACGCTTTCGTCGACGGGTTCGTTTAATTTTTACGAGAAAATGCAAAAAAATTCGAGTGCACAGTAATAGCGAAATGTGTTACAGATTCAAAAACCAATTGATACCATTTGCCGTGACGATACTTCAACTTTACCAGCAAACTTTGAAATGGACCGAAAAAATTGGCGATAGTAAAATTACCATAGGAGGTGGAAAGCCATTCAAGAATGTTAGAATTGCCGTTTATGAAAGTTTGATCACGTGGTTGTCGTGCCTCGGCACACTTTCGGGAATCGAGCTCGTAGCGGAAGACTTTTTACCTCACATTGTGAAAGACATTACTCCGGAAAAAGAACGAGTTTTGCTGACGGTAATTTCCTTGAAATATCCCTTGAGTCCTCGATCGTTAACGATTAATAAATAAAAATTTCAGGTCCAAAAAACGCAGAATCTTTCGAAAAGAGCTCTGAAACGGTTCAAGGACAATCAGTACGAGAATAGCGCGAGTTTGGGTAGCGCAGTCTCTATCAAGAAAGATTCGTCTCTGCACGCTGTGCTGTGCAAGAAAGCACTGGAAACTTTGGAAAACATCTTCTTCAATGCCAATGGCTCGCTCAAACAGTCTTTTTACAAAGTAAGGATTTTCAGTAATCATTAAAATTGTGAAATTCAAATATTCCGATCTCGGTTAATTATTCTAATTGATTGATTTATTAATTAACATCAGGATTTATTCATTCAATGAATTAATTAAAATCAATCGATTGCCGTTTTCCATCAAATTCGTTTCCATTGCACACTTGATTTAGCGATGGAATAAATTTCCATTCACCGATGTCAGTCCAAAAGTCGATCTTTCATAAATTTCCAGTCCTGCCTCCGTTGGAAATTTTATTAAAAATTTTCATTTTGTAATTTCCACAGGGCATACAAAATGCGATCGTCCCACTGTTGTACGACTATTATCTCGGTAAATATGAGGAAAATTTCTACGAGACTGATAGTGCGTGTCGATATCATCTGTTGCGTGTACTAAAAGGTATTCAGTTGAATCCGCATCCCTCGACGCCACCACCTACGCAATATTCGATCGAAATTTTTGGCCTGGCGTTGAGAGACACGGATTCAAGAATAGTCCAAGAAGCGAAGCTCGCGAACGCGGAACTGGAAAAAATAGCTCACCCGAGTGCTGCGACTCTGGGAATTGCGACGCAGACTGCTGAGGAACCGAATGAAAAGCAGCTGGAAATTCACTGGAGCCGTCCACCAGCCGAGCAGCAGACGAACGAGCAAAATGATGTTCACGTTGACAATAGCGTGTGGGACAGATTTAGGGAGGTAAGAAACGAGAGCGTAGCGGTGGTCGATAAACAGGCGGAAAATACGCGACTTCAAGAGACACCGCAGGATGAAAATCGTGATAATTCTACGAATGGAATTTTGGAGGTTCCGGACGGGCCAACCCCGAGCAAGCAACCAAAACTCGGTCGCATCGATCCCACCGAACTCATGGACACGAGCGAGGACGAAATTACCATCGCAAGTCCATGCAAAAATGATATAAACATTTTGAACGGAAAATTTCAAACGACCGTTCCAGAGTCGCCACGGAAAAGAGTACCCGGCAAGAGCACGACAGACGATTCCCGAGAAAATGATGATTCCTCGAGAAGCGAATACGAAGCTTCCTACTTGACTCTTCGAGATATTCAAGGAGAACAGGAAAATTCAGCAAACGACAATGAAAGATCGGCCAACCACTCCAAATTGCTCAGCGACAATTCCGACGAGGAAGCTATGATTAATTTGTTTTGTGACGAATTGAAGGATTCGTAAGTTTCAAAAGAAGAAATGATATATCTTTATTTACTTTGTGTAACGCGCTTTTGTTTTTTCTTCCCGTCAAACTAATAAAATTGGTATTTTCACTCTTCGCAAAGAAATCCCGTCCTTGATCATTGTTTTTTTTTTACCATCGAGCAAATTAACATTTTACAATTGGTTTTTATTCGTTCCGACGAAGCTTAATTTACAGTTTAGTAATAATAAATATATTTATGTACACTGTACGAATTTTATTATTACAGCAATGGTGTTTTCTTCTTTCATCCTTTTCTTTTTTTTTCATTATTTTTGCCATAATTTTACAAATTCAACTAGATTTGGCGCAACCAGATGTCTCTGTTCTACAGCCTGCTGCTCGAACATAATCGTTTTGCTCTTTTTTGCCTTTTTCCATCTTTTCAAATTCCACAATGTTATGATTTTTTTGTATCGTCGCACTTACGCGCCTGTGGCTGGGATTTAGTCAACGTCGCATTGATGTCCTTCTCGCAATTTGAATATGCCATTCCCAAACCAAAACCGGCACCCGTTATTATTGGCCATTTACCTGAAAACCAGTTGAACGTTAAGAAACATTGAAATATTTAGAGGCTTATGAAAATTGGAGCACTTTTTTCTAAGAAAATGAAGAAGAAGCATAATTCTCTAGAGAATGTCCTGCTGGACGTTTTATTTGATGAGGCAAAAAATATGGGTCACACGTTATATTTTTTTGCATAATGGGAAGGTGTGGTTTTTAATTTCTGGAAAATCGAGGATGTTCGTAAAAAACCTATGAACCTGCTATTCAGTTTTGTTTTTTGGCACTCATGCAACGGAGATTCCTCCTTGTAAACCTGAACATGTAAGTAGTACCTCGACTCGAATTTGGAAGTGTTTTTTTGTTTACACATGAACAGGGTGAGAATGAGATGAAAGGATTTTTGACAAATTGAATTCTATCACCTGCTGAGATGCACGGGAGTTTTTAAAGCGATTTATCATCTCAACACGTCGTTGTGTACCGATTTTCTGTGTATGAAATTTTTAATTTTCGAAGGTGGAGTCAAGTCACACGTTTACGCGAGAGAGGTTATGTTTTTAATGGTCGTTATGTACTAAGAAAGTTGTCACTGATCACTATTGGGAAAAATATGATATTACAAGGAGTTAAGTTCCGTAGATAGTCGAAGAAAAAAGCACACTCACGTCTGAAGAATAGGAGAGAAAAAACAGAACCGAGGAAAATACCGCCTCCTGAAAAACGTCAAAACATCAATGAAGGTTCACGTCAATCCAATACTCACTCATATGAGCGCAACGGTAATTAATGAAATTTTATAAATTACCCATTTTCAAAACCGCGTCGGTGAAGCATCGATCCCATTTTCGTCCAATTTCGTCTTCTGCCCAAACGCCTGCCATTTTTTTTAGCCAAAAGCAAGTTGACGAGAAGAGCAGCAGTTACGTCATGCGTGGCTACGAGCCTTCTCGCTTGCTCCAATCATCGATCGATTTGACAAGAGGTCTCAGGAAGGAGACGAAAAAATAACTCAAAGAGCGTAGGAAAAAGTCGAATAGGTCGTGCCGTGATACGACCTGTGAATTATTAAAATCTAACTACTGAAACAATAATACAAGTTCTCATTATGATAATAATGTTCACCTTCATTTCAACACGGACGCGTCATCGAGAAACTAAGAATTTTACGAATTGCCGCGTTTTGCGCTGCTCGCGCCATCCGTAAGTGTCGCCACCTACACGAAAAATTCCCCCAGAATTGCCTCTACGGATCTGTTGTCTTTTTTCAGTTTTCACTCAAAAATCACTGTGTTGTTCTTGGGGGGTGGTATCGTCAAAAGATTTTTAATATTTTTTGATCACGTTCACGAAGCATTTCCTCCTCATTTCTTCAGTGTCTCGCGTTGGATACTCGAGCATAAATCGGAATAAGTTAAAAATTTTCTGCAAGAGCCGGTTCTTTCGTAGTATCTAACGTAATCAGATACTCCAACAAGGTACAATTTTATCAAACAAGTTGTAATAAATACGCGTGTAGTTGCCGGCGAATGATTTGCAACTTTTTGTAAGTCATTTGTGCGATCCAAGCATGGCGTTTATGGAAAAAGAGTTCAAAAAAACATATCGCATCTTTTTCATCACTCTCTGGTTTTACCAAACACTGTTGTTGTCCTCGATGTATAATTTTCATAATTTAAATATCTAATAATCGCGATCTTTGTACATTTCAGCTGACGAATTGCCATTTTTTTGTACTTAAGGACTATCGACAATGTTGTCTGTGATTATGTTTTTCGCTGCCATTTCCCTCTTGGGAATCAACGCCAGCACCGACGAGTATCCTCATACCGTCAAATATACAGAGGAAACTTTTCCCATTGAAATTGCTAAAAAAAATCATTTTATAATGTTCTATGCACCTTGGTAAGTGATCCGAATAGTTTATTCATCTCGAACATGATTATCACCATCTGTGCGACTGAAAGATTACCTCAATGATAATTTTTAAGTCATACACGAAAATCTCTTTTTCGTTAAACAAATTTATTATTGAAATATTCTTCAATTTGAAAAATAGTCTTCTGTTGAGATTGAACAACGTATCGGTTGCTGAGTCTGCTTTTTTATCAGAAAACACCCATAGACGTGAAACTGAATATGATAAGATTTCACTAGCGTCGCTGATTACACATTCCTACTTATTCTTTCACTTTTTTCAAGCGCATGTTGAAGTTTTCTGATCGAGGACATGATGATTTAGAAATCACTTTTTCTGCATAGAATAATTTTGAAAAATTGGGATAGAGAAGTTAATTTTTGATATGTTTCAGGTGTGATCATTGCAAAACATTAGCACCTACACTCGAAACATTAGCTGAAATGTTGAACGAAGAAGAGGACAGTTTAGTCAAAATTGCAAAGGTTGATTGTACGCAAGAGGTGGCTATTTGTTCGGAGCACGACGTGACGGGATATCCGACGTACGAAACTTTTCTAGTTCACTTCGAATCCATCGGCTGGAATTAATTGGAATGGGTGTTTAAAAAATGAATCGATTTTGCAGATTGAAATTTTTCAAAGTTGGGGAAAAGGAGGGCATCAAATTCCGGAGGACTCGTGACTTGCCATCGTTGACTGCATTTATTAACGAACAATTGGGCAGCATTCCAACGGCAAGTGTGAAAATTGGCTGAGAATAGCCTGGAACTTGGTTATTGGACGTGAGAATTATTCGTTCTTTTTTTTTAGGAAAGCGAAATTCCTGCCGCTCCGGAACCCGTCAACGGATTAGTCGAGCTCACCGAAGATACGTTCGATAAACACATATCCTCTGGTCATCATTTCGTCAAGTTCTACGCCCCGTGGTGTGGCCATTGCCAAAAACTGGCGCCTACTTGGGACGACCTTGGCCAAAGTCTTAGCCACGATAAATTCGTTAGTATTGGAAAAGTTGACTGCACTCAACATCGCTCGGTTTGCGAACAATTCGATATTAAAGGATATCCGACGTTGCTCTGGATCGAGGACGGCAAAAAGGTCAGTTTACGGCCAAAATCTTTGTATCCAAATGGCTTATACCGAAAATGGAGGGGAATTTCTTGATTCCTTCGGTTCGAAACAAAAGACGTTTGAATATAAAACGTCATAATAATAAAAATGACAGAGACTTAAATCTAACAAATTTTTGGTTGCTTGTACTCACGTCTACCAAGGAACGTCATTTCCGGTTGAAATTGGAAACTTATAATTCGTGAAATTGTAAAGAAGCAACAACTTCGTTTATTTGGAGGAATTTTTTTTTTTTTACATTGACTAATGGGAATGTTTTTTGGACTTTTCAAAGATTGACAAATACACGGGCCAACGTAGTCACGAGGAATTAAAGGCGTACGTGGAAAAGATGCTCCGAGCGAATGAGGACAAAGAAGGAGGAAAAATGGAAGATCCTGAAGACAGTATTCAATCGGTGTTGACCTTGTCGGGCGATAACTTCGAGCATGGAATTGAAAAGGGTGTGACATTCATCGAATTTTTCGCGCCGTGGTGTGGTCATTGCAAGCGTCTTGCGCCGACGTGGGAAGAGCTGGGCAAGAAATTCACAAGCAACGAGAACGTTCATATCGTGAAAGTTGATTGCACTTTGGCAACGAGCAAAAAACTCTGTGACGAACAAGAAGTCGACGGTTTTCCAACGCTTTTCCTTTATCGCGATGGTCACAAGATCGCCGAATACAACGGTTCCCGCGCTCTTGAAGATCTTTACGAATTCGTTAACAATCACCTCAAATCCCACGATGAACTGTGATTCATTTCATCTTTCATATTTTTCTACCCTCTACGATATTATTTGTAAGTACGTGTTGTTAAAAAGACAATTCAGATCGTGAAGAGACTTAAACGATTTTCTATACACATTTTGTCTCAGCCCAGTGGCAATTATTAGGTTAGAATATTTTTGGATCATTTCCAAACAAGGATAAAAGGATTTATTTTTTAATTACCATCACCGGATGGACCTTGACGAACTACTCGTGGGAAACAATCGATAATTCCAATAGCTATTTAATACGTAACTTTTTTTCTATCATTTTAAAACCAAGTCCAATCTCTGCTTCCATTTCTATTCCCTAATCCCATATTCCTCCCAGACTGACCTTCGACAATTCATTTATTAAGAGAGCGAATCATATCTGTAGGCAAAATGTTGATAAGTTTACTTAAATATGTGCGCTCTCTGGCTTATCTTTTGTCACGAATTTGTATTTATACTGTAGTTTTAGATCATGTAGTCAACGAATTTTGTGATTAAAACTACAACAAAACGAACCGAAAAATGTTTCAGCTTATTCATTTTATTACCGATCAATCATCATCCCGACGTCCAAAAAGGCTTATTACCGATACAACGAAAAGAAACACTGAAAATTGTGGATCTTCGATATTTGCACGGGTTTGAATGAGTAAAGAGAGAAATCTGGAATCTTGACAGCATTCGCGTCACGAGTCGACGAGGAAAAAAAAGTTTGATTTTAAAAATTTGGAAAATGTGAATTTCGAAGTTTTTTTTCGTTCGATTTGTAACTGGACGCATGCAATATTGTGCTCGATATGGAAAAGATTGGAGGAAGAAAGAAAAACGGATAGCGCAACTATAGTTTACGCCGCGCATGAGAGAGTGGGGCAAAACGGCTTATGGGGGGCAAGACGGGATAGAAGCCACCGTGAGTTCGGAGCTGAAAACACGTACAACGAGCGCTGCAGCGCCGTTTCCTAACACACTTGTTTTTATTTTTTCATTCCTTCCTGTTGAGGTGCAAGTGTCAAAAGTTTGTTTGTGCAGAAGATTTCGACAGCTCTTATGGCATTTTCTGCTTAAACTGTGTGTGTTTTGACAAGCGTGATTCATGTGAGTAGGGTGTATTTTACGTTTTTGTGATTTTTAAAAAACGATTGGAAAGACGAGCGAGTTGAGGGGCAAGATGGCCCCTCGCCCGAGGTTATGTTCTAATCGTCATAAAATTATTGTTGTTGCAACAATTTGGTGGGAGGCATTTTTTCTCATTACCAAATCACAGTTGTTTACTGACGATCGTGAAAGAAAAATACTATAAAAAAAAATTGAATGCCAAAGCGATCTTGAAAATCTTGAAAAAAGGAACAATTTTTGATCCGCCAATCATTTCAAGCTCGCTAATTATTACCATTTTTAAAATTGGTGCTTAGACTCGTCAAACAATCCTTCTCATCAAAGTAAATATTACTTTTCCAAAGCCTCATGTGCTAGAACGGAACGAAATGCTATCGAGACAATGAGGAGTGCGTTTTTTGTCTCATGCACCCCGAAAAATTTCGACAGCTCCGAAGCACCGGGCGGTGGCTCCTCTATCGGTCATTTTTCAAAGGAGTCTATCGTTTGAACTTCGAGTAATATTATACAATTTCGTCATGAACAAAAATGAAAATCCCAACACAATCCAATGTTTGACTGAGCTGAGTAACTTATTACTTAATAAAAAATAAACAAATGTGTCTATTGAGGGTTAAATATGGCGACATCGAATAATCAGAATCTGATCGATATGGAAAAGCAACTTGTTGTAAAAAACCAGTGGAGAATTAATAAATTCAACAAGTTGTCGATATTGAATGTCATTTTGACACACGAAAATTATTGAATGATGAAGAAACTATCGTTATTGTTTAAGTTCGTAAAAATAAATCGTGAGGTTGAGGATTTTGACGATAAATATTGTGTTTCGGTTGCAGCGCACGAGGATGGTTCGGATGTACGTGAGGAAAACGACGCGGGGATGTTGGGACGAGCGTCAGATGGTGGCGGCGATGAATGCGATGTTGGCGCGTAAAATGGGTTATTCAAAGGCATCGAAGACGTTCGGAATTCCGAGGTCGACGTTGAGGCGAATAATGAAGAGATTGGAGGCGAATGGTGAGGTGAACATTCGTGTGCCATTGGGAACAAACGCATCAGTATTTACGAAGGATGAGGAAAAGTATTTGGTGTCACATTTGAATACGATGGATTGTCGATTGTTCACGGTGACGATACCGATAAAGCGTAAGCTGGCGTATCAGCTAGCGACGAAAAAGCACAAATCGCACAAATGGAAAGACAACGTAGCGGGTAGGGAATGGTTGCGAGAATTTGTAAAGCGTCACAAATTGGATTGTCAGTCGATAGGTCGACCGGTTACGAAAACGAAACTGGCCTGTTTCAACAAAGAAGCGGTGATGAAGTTTTACGAGGTGCTGGGCGAGCTTTACCTCAAGTACAATTTCACAGCGGATCGAATATACAATTGTGACGAAACTTCGATAAGCTGCGACACGAGTAAATCGCAAGGAAACGTAATAGCGATAGCAGGAGAGAGTGGAAACAAGTCGAGCGTTTCGGGAGGCACAACGGGAGACTCGGGTCACACGATAACGGTGGAGGTTTGCATGAGTGCGACGGGCCTCTTCATGCCTCTGCTATTCGTTTTCCCGCGCAAAGGTTACGAGCCTCAATTTACGAGTAATTTGATATTGCCCTGTTACGCCCAATGCAACGAGACCGGCTGGATGAGCAGCGACATATTTTCCGGATGGTTAAAACATTTTGTCAAATTTTCACGAGCCACCAAAGAAAATCCGGTCTTGTTAATGATGGACGGTGATTCGAGTCACACGACCAGCCTCGAGCTCCTCGAGGTAGCCGAGAGCAACGGTGTCATAATGCTCTGTCTGCCTGAATATTGTACTCACAAAATTGGTCCCCTGGAGGTCGAGTTTTTCGGGACCCTGAGCAAGCATTACATATCAGCGGCGAAAGAATGGACCACCGGTCACGCGGGACAATCGCCAGGAATCGCCGAAATTCCATTGCTTTTTGAGCAAGCTTTCATCCAATCGGCGACGCTCGCGACTGCCGTTATCGCTTTCCGCAAAACTGGCATTTGGCCCTTTAAACCAAACACCTTCAGCGACCACGATTTCACCGGCATTGGTACTTCGCTCCTTCCCCACCAAATGGCCTCGTCCACCCAACCGAACAACCAAACGACCAATATCAATAACAACAACAACAATAACAACAATAACAACAACAATAATAATAGCAGTAGTAATAATAATATTAATAACAACAATAACAACAACCTCCCGGTCCCGACACAGAGTCAAAACAACCCTAAAGAACCCAACGTCTCAGTTGCCCCTGGATCTTCATGGAAACCAACCAATAATTGTGGTACGAATTCGTTACTCCGAAAAGCAATCATTGAGAAATGCCAAATTAACTCTTTTTTTTCCTTCATTCTCTTTCGCAGCCCCGACCAACGAAATGAGACACGGAATCCATCCGAATTGCTTGGAATCCACCACTACCGCGCCACAAATGCAGCCTCCACGAAAACGCATGTACCCGGAGCATCAACCTGTACCGTTGCAAAATTATCAAACGAACAATTATCAAGATTCTCCACTTGCTGGACCATCTTGGAAGCCACCCCTGGTGAATCGTACGTAAAACAAACAATTGCAGTTGAAATAAAAACCAATCGTGTCATCTTCTTCATGGAAAAATTGCATTTTATGGAAAAAAAATGAAAATTGAGTTTGAAAATAAAGACAAGGTTTTTCTCTGTACAGCCGTCAACGAAATGCGATTATCGGCATCGTCGGCTTACGTCGAGGCTGTTCTTGGCGGACCGCAAAATCACCCAGCGAGAAATATGGAGCAATCCGAAGGTCCAGGCTGTTCCAACGACCCTGCGATGTACAATATAATCCCTCACATGTTTTTGTAAAACGCCAAGCCAACAGACCGATTCGCCAAATTCGCGCCATCATTTTTCGCTATGAAAATCGCCACATTTTTTTTTTTTTTTTTTTTTTTTTTTTTTTTTTTTTTTTTTTTTTTTTTTTTTTCTGTCTTTCAAAATATACGTTAAAAAGTATTATCGTCGATACATCATCGATGCATCGAAGACATTTCGGATGTACACGTTTCCCAATTGCACTCACGTTTTTCAAGTCGGCGGCGTGTGTATTTTGGCTTTTTGAAAGAACAGTCAAAAAAACGGAATTCCGTTTTTTACGCTTTTTAGATGATTATATTCAATTTTTATTAACAACGGTTTTGCGTTTTCGAGTTAGGCAGCTGCTGGGCCATGTAGTTGACGCTACGATAAGTGACCGAGCATTTTTTCAGATTTTTTGCAAGCCCAGAAGACTTTGTGAATCCGACTGTTCCCTAAAATACTCAATATAGTAATCAGGCACTCGAAAAGACAGTATATACACGCCGGGTCAGGGATCAGTCACTGTCTCGCGACTGTGAGCGCGAGAGAGATCGCTGCAATTTTTTAAATTGAATATTTTCGACAGGATTTCGCCCATTAAAAAAAGCCCCTGTCATCGGATTCTTGCTACCGTCCCGCGTTCACTGACAGAGCCTTTTTTGATTGCTTGAACGCACAACAGAGAATTTTAATTTTGAAAATTCGAGGTGAGACTCGGTAAATTATGTTATGACTGTTTAATCATGTTCGAAGCTAAAAAATGACGGATTTAATTTTGTCAATTGTTTTTTTATTTTTTATTACTTCACCCTCCATACGTCGTTCGAATAAGACATTTATACATTAATTTCATTTACAGCAAAAGACATGTACAACTATTAAACTTATTTAAGATACGTACTGTAATAACATTAATTGATTTAATTAATAAATTACGCAAATTCATGTTTTTATTTTCTCATATTTTCACGGACAGGGAACTATGAGCTAGCTCGTCTATTTCGTGTTTCACACTCAATATTTCTACATGGTAATCATAATATACTCCTCATCGATAAACATCGATATTTCCCACCTTGGAAAAAAAGCAAACGCTTGTTTTCTTCTTTTCTCTGTCTCTCAATCGATCGAGAGTCGCAGAAGCAAAAATTCAATGGACCTTCGATGTCTTCTTGCCTCGTGGGCTTTGACAGCCCATGGCAAGTCCATGGAATGTTCGCTTTTGTGAGGAACGTCACGGTTAAGCAGAGCTTATTTTCCTATTCTCTTTCCTCCTTCTTCTCACAAAGTATCACAGTTTGGATTTGAAAATTACAATGAGATTAAAAATCCTTCGTCATTGGAAATAAAGGTCGTTTGTGTGTTGGTGATGATCAACGAATGTTTCTTCCGACTCGAGGAAACTTTTTTGCGTTGGATAGAAAAAATCTTTCCTCTCCCTTTCAAATCAACGTTTGGCACAAACTTGAAGTTGTTAAATAACGCAAATTCTATTTTATTCAACTTGTTCATTCACGGTCGTTAAGAATCGCTTTTTCTTCTCCAACAATTATGATTTTATTGCACTTGAAAAAATTGCCTTGGAACTTTTAATTTGCAACTTGAATTGTTTGGGACGGTGAGTCTCGTTCACGGTCGATCGTTTCTTGGAATCTGTGAGCGAGTGAATCACAAGCAATTTTATAAAATAACATTTTATCAATTTGTTTAATTAGAAAAATCGTAAATCTATCAATTTCGAACTTACTCTCCCCGGAAGTTCAATGGAACGTCAGAACTGTGATGATTTTCCATCTGATACATGTCGCCGAGTAGCCGAGCAAGTGGTATCGCCCCGATCGTCTCGCGAAAAAATAAACGTTCCACCGTCGATGGTTTGACCGTCTGGAGGCTCGGCAGCAGGAGAAGAAATCTCCCGAACCGAGCTGCTTGCCCGGGATAACGAAATTTGACGTATTCGCCCAGGCCACATTGAGCCTCGTCTTGGAGAGTCTCGACTAGTTTCGAGTCCGACAATCCTCGGGTTTCTGGGCAAAAAAGATAATCATAATCGGAATAATAACTAAATCGGAGGGATTAATAAAGGAGAAAGAAATTGACTGACTATTTGTACCTGGAGTAAAAAGTACGATGGCTTTGATCCATCCAAATTCGACACTGTCGGGTGACAATTGACGGAACCTATTCATTATTTCCTGTAATCAAAAATGCAATCGGATTGAATATTCGGTTGGAAAATTCCAATTTGAATTAAATTAAATGTCGAAATTTAATAATTTGGGCAATTACAATCGTTTTCAATGAACTTGTTCGTATTGAAGAAAACAAATTGGTACCTTAATGGTGCTAATTTCTTCCTGCGACGCTTGCTCAGGGGGTAATCTCCTGCGGACTTGGTCATCGTCCAAGAGGCCAGAAATATCTCGTGTCATGGACCACTGTGCCAAGTGGAGTAGAAAAAGTTGAGACCAGGTTTGTCGAAGTAAAAGCAGCTCATCGTCCTTGGATAATGTTTGAACGTGCATCAGATATTGTACCCCTCGAACAGCCATGAAAAGGAGTCTTGCAGCTGTTTCTTGGAGGAGCTCCCAAGTTGGAACGAAGCTCGGTAGATTTCTGTCCGGACTGTGACTCGCTTCGGATTCCAAATGGTCGAGGGAGCCTTCGGTATCGGGTTGGGGTTTCCACACGGATTCCTGAGTCGATTAAGTTTCATTGTAATTCGGTAATTCGTCCATCTGTTTGGAATTTTTATCTTTTGACCTTGAGACACTGAAATTTGTCCTGCAAGCTCGGATTTAGTCAAGTATACCTGATACTTTTCGGCTAGTATGATCATCTGGAGGAGGGGAGGTTGTTGGCTGAACGCAAAAGCCGCTTGTTGCGAGAGGCTCCCGTAGGGCGGAGGAAATTGAAGACCGAGCGGGGTCGGCGACGTCGAGTCGTCCGGCGGTCTCTGGAGTCGTGAAACTGGTCGGGATGAATACGGCGATGGTCTCTGGGCACATCGCATACGCCTGAGAAAAAACAACATCGAAAGCCTTTGCATCATTCGAGCCCTTGAAGATGCTGAACGCCATCAATAAAGAAAAAACATGAGACCCACCTGTGATGAGATAAGTTGGCCGAATTAATATCAACCATTAAGGGTGCACGAGGAAAATTAGGCACCAAAGGGGGTGAAAGTTGGCTGGCGAAGGTTCTGTGATGTGACAAAGAATTCGAGTTCAAATCGACTCGGGGTACTTCATGATGAGTTGGTGTAGCCGAATGAGGAAGTTTGCCTGCCATTCCTGGATGGGGCTTTGGTTTTCTTGGACCGCGTTCGTGTTGTACTGCTAAACATTAATGACACAGATCCATTATTTGGCGGATCCCGAGTTGCTTTATCTCAACGTAGAAAAATCAAGGCAATTCCCTCTTAATCGCTTATCAGAACGTACAGCGACGACTATTTATTTATCCTTTGCATTGGACTGAGTTACGAGTTGGAACTTGGCTGCGGAGAATATAGAGACAATGGCCAAATGAGGGGGCGATGAGGTCGTGTGTTGGGTTGCATTCTACACCCACGTCAATGAGCCATCGTATCATTGATGGACCGAGAATATGGTGAGAGCGAACAATTGGGAGCAGGGTGTTCGAATGGAGGTGAACCGAAGACATCTGTGTATACAGGGTGTCGAGAAATTCACGGTCAAACTAATCACAGCATTTGATAATGAAAATTGAAGAAAGAAACGTGGCCGAGTAGGAGGAATTATTGTTAAAAATATGGAACGAATAATCCTGCGTGAATCCGGAAACGACGTCTGCACATGACTTGGATGATAAATAGCTGACGGCCAGATGCCGGGCCTTTGAGAAACTGGGCCACTGTATATGGCGAACCAGAGTGATGGAAAGCGTGGGAGGAAGATGAGGAATAGAAGGTGCGAGGGTGTTGGTGGATGTGGTGCGGCTAGGCTTTGGCTTGCGGGGTTTGCTACCGCCCGAAGAACCAGAGAGAGGAAGCGAGAGGCTATAGAATATATGTATAGAGAGTTATATAACGGTGGTGTCGTTCCAGTGCGCTGCGGATGCTGGGCACATCATCATTAATGAGGCTGAGCGGATAGCAGCCGGTGTTTTCCCACGTTCGCGCACACTGGCGTCGCTATATCCGGATTCATCCCGAAACCACCAAACCCTCGACGATTGACCACATTGGCGCCTTCGGATTATTCGATTTTTAATTGAATACCGATTTTCGATAATGCTTTCGAGATATCGGAAACATTGTGCCCACTGGCGTTGGTTATATGTATTATTCGAGGCGGCATGGTCAGTCAGGATGGTTATTGTATTCATTGGCAACACTCTGTGAAAATATTACTTTTTATACTTCCGCGTATACGATATGGCGACAGACTGATACTGTAAAAATAAGCCCTGAGCGTGTTTTCTTTGGGGCTCCGAGGTCCGCGATACATGATTACGAGACGACCGACAATCAACTACAGTATTCATGTTTTTTAAGGCTTAATTGGTTCGTCATACATTCCTCCCCTTCGACGGCTTCCACGGAGGTTTGATCCCTCTGAAAACAATGCCCGAAGATCGTGCAGCTGCGAGCAGCATCCGCAGCAAGATCTTGGGGGATGAATTGTCGCCCGAGTGGTCAAAGACAGAAGTTCCGAGGGTCTTTCTCCCGGTTTGTCCAACATCACATCAGGCAAAAGGGATGAAACGTCGTCGCGCCTTCGAATAAGTGTCAACGTGTTTGCAGCATCCAAGCACGTACACCACCATCTTTCGTAAGCCAAATCAGCTTAGACTATTCGCCCATCTCATAGAATACGATATTACCCAACTATAATACAACAACCCAATCTAAAACGTATCAGATTCTATCTTATAGGCATATCAGCCCGATTGATTTCCCGAATCCTCCATGGGAATTGCCACATCTGTCCAAACGTCTTTCTCTCTGATTCGCTGGGCATTTCTACTTATTCCCGCGATCCTCACAACTTTTTAACTACATTTTATCATCCAAACGTTCGGCATGTTCGAATTATTTGTTATACGAGTTTCCAATAATAAAAACGTGCGATTATTCCGTACTGCAGATCAAAATTGGTCGATGCGACTGGGGATATTATGGCGATTCCCTACCATACTGATGAATAATTTCTCTTTTACTAAATTGATCTTTGCCGTAGAAATGATTTGTACGAAAGAAAAAGACTCATGTGCGTCGTAAACGATTATGAAAAATGACGTTGCGAACGGTACGAAGTATGTTTCCATAACTTTTAGGCATTTTGACATTAGGAATTGAATCGATCTGTAGCACAAAGCTATTTCCCGTAGTTTGCTTTCGTTTTGCATCACCGGATTCTCCATCATACACACGGAGCGACATACGTGTATATAAAATGTAGATAGAGTGTACGTACAAATAGAAGATGGGGGTGAGGAGTTGGAACGAGAAAGAGAATCGGGCCGATGGATTATAGGTCCGCATGCGCTGGAATGGACCGCGCCCTGTGCCCTTTCCGCCCTCGGTGTTTTTTCCCGGTCGAGCGGACGCGCCAGAGCGAGAGATCGCAGCCAGCGAGGAGAAGGTGTATATTTTCACATGTATATACGGTTCTCTATATATAAATGTATATCGTTAATACGTACGGTGGCACGTGTGAGCCACAATGCGAGTTCCCACACGGGGAACAGCCCTCGCTTACACGGCAGAGAATTTTGAGCCCCGCCAACTTCCCTCCGTGTTCAAGTGGCAAACACTCTGCCCTTGGGATCGCACAATCCTAGAATGCGAGGGAGGGAAAGAGAAAAAAGAGAGAGAGAGTGTGTTACGGGCCATGGATCACGGGCTCACACTCCCTATTCTACTAAACGGTAAACCGATCTGTGAACATTTCAGCAGTCAGCGATCTCAAAGGCTAATCCCTGGGTGAGTGGGGTTGATACATCATCCCCACTCGACGATATTCCGGCTTAAGCCCTCACGATTTTCTCTCTCTCTCTCTCTCTCTCTCTCTCTCTCTCCTGCTTCCATTTCCTTCCTCCTTTCTTTTTATGCAAGTCCATTTTTTCTCTCTCGCTATACTTGCAGAATATTTTTCTCTCCGTCACACATCGGCTTGCTCGGCCTTCAGCCACTTCCTCATGTATTTACTCCGCGATACGCAACCACTGGTCTTCCATAATGTGTGAATATACCTTTATATGTTCCTCGATAGACGTATAAAGTGAGTACAAGCTCGCTGTATAATCACACATGTGTTTACGTGTCCGTTTATCTCACGCTGAATTGCCATTCATATTCCCTTCACATCAATACATATATATCTATATTGATGCGGGGATATATTTAGGGGTGAATTCGATAACACGCATCGGGCACCCGAGGAATCTCCTCGCGTCACCGGAAATACAAGCAGGACCAGGACACGCGTCTTGTACATGGTGAGAGGGAGAATCCCGCGCGGTCACACTCCGAAACTGGTAATCGACAGGTTGAGCGTCACGTGTTGCCTAATCGTTTCGTAATTGTTTCTCTATTATCGATTCGTAGTAGGAATGATCGCTCCCGTTATTTGTCATCTCATGATTACTAGGAATAATAAAGCTCGTGGTGTTGATTAAATTTGGGAAAGAACCGCCGATGGCGGAATCGCATTTTTATTCAATGTCAAATATCTTAAGGTCACTTTTTCGAGTTGTAATCCTGGAAGAATCTCTCGATATAATAGTTTGTTGAGAAGGAGAGGGCTAGTGCGAGAATGAAAGCTCGCGGCTTAGCGCGTCGACCCGTTTGCTCCTCACATCAACAACGGATCGTGGCACATTGGCTGTCGGTGGAGCAGGACAGATCGCTCCTCTCGTTTCAACATCCCCCTCGGATACGATAGCTCTCGAAGCCGCGGGTTGGCCCCGTTTATCGTTTATGTGAATGGATTGATGCTGCCCGCCGCGTGTCGGGCACGACTCGCTTCGTTGCGTTACCAGCCGTTTACTCCCACGCCCTCAACAACCCCCCCCCCTCTCTCTCTCTCTCTCTCTCTCCATGTCCTATCCACAAATGTTCATCCCCTTCGCGTTTTCGAATTTGAGAGATCGAGCCAGAGGCACCGCGCGCGCGGTCATGCCAGAGTATTGATGCACACATTTGTAAACAAAAAACTCACATTCATACGATCCACGTCTCTTTCTATACATATAAACAACATACTTCGTGAACATTCGAGCTCTCAAGCCCTTAAAACTCTTACTACTCGGTTATTTCTTTCTTCGTACCTCGCGTCGTTTTTTTTTTGTCGTGACCGATAAGGTATGGAGTATGTATGCGCCGATAACATATCCAAAAGTAACGAGACGAACGGAGACTGTGGAAAAAGTTAAAAAGGAAACTGAACGTTGCCCTTATTTACAAAGTTATTCGCTCCAATGCTTTTCGAGAAATGTGAATCTCTTTCCGTCGTTTCAAAAGATTTCTTCAAATAAAACCAAAAGAAACGAACTAACGTCGAACTTCTCTGGAGTCTGGAGAGTGTCCAATCCGAAAGCCATAATCTACAGTGACGCGTCGTAAAATTATCCCATACGACGAAAATCACTGAAATTGAAATCCTCATACAGAGCTGGAAATTGAGTCGCGTTCGAGTTATATACCTTTTGATGCTTTAATCCGGACACGTGCGGAAACGCAACCTCGGAGCAAAGTACACACGTGAAGAGAAAAGCTTGAATAGCGAAAGGGTGAAGCGAAAAGTACGCGTGGAGCGAAGGAGGGATTTCAACGTGAGCGAAGCAGCGAAAAGGTCCGTCGGTCTCGAATTATGAACGAAAACAAAGAGATCTCGAACTTTACGGGCTTTCCAAACCATTTCAGGACAGAGTGAGACAGAAAAAAGGGAAAGAGGTGGACGCAGGAAGGATGAAAAGTTCGTAGACAACCGATTGGGCATGAAACGTGTGTCAGCTCTTGGGTTTTCCACCCACACACACTATTCCAAAGCTATATACTTTACACATGAAATACATATAGATGTATAAATACTGATAACGTGTAGAAAATACTGGTATGCAATAGGATTTGTAGCGTTTGTGTACCTAGTAGATGAATATTGACCGTGCGTGTAGGAGAGAAATGGCGACGATGGAATAAAAATCGCGAGAGACGAGAACGCTGTAACGCACATTTTTTTATTTGCCATTAGAGGATTGACCATGTTGCTCGAACAAGCGCGATCCTTTTATGTTCGCGTCAACATGATTTATCAATAAACCGAAAAAACAGGACGAAAAGGATGAATAATAAAAAAAATAGCACGCGTGATGGAGCATTTGATACGGAATTTGTGTAAATTGTTGTTTTTCGCCACTTATTTTTTACACATTCAATTAAATTTACGGATGAGCTCGAAAAGGCTTGCGAGAGCGTACGCAGAAACAATAAATTAGGGAAAAGTAAATTTTTATTTATTTATTTATTGCTTTTATTAATGAGAACATAACTCAAGTGTGTCGACAGAGAATTCGCGGTAAGTAGTTATGGTTACAAGGCCTCCGCAGGGGAAGGGTGTTAGTCGAAAGCTTTAGTAAAATTTCTTGGGTCCCTTAATGCCGGTAATACCAACAAGGACTTTGGTGTAAAAGGTCGAAGGATAGGGCAGAGAAAATGGAAAGAGGCAGGCAAGAGAACTCGAGGACAAGAACCTTCGGTCTTTTACAAGGGAAAAGGTGTAAGAGGCAAATGCTTATGGCAGAGACAACACCGCAGAAAACGCGACTGTGGATACATTAGAGGGATAGAGGGATGATACGGGTACAGTTTTGTCATCTCTTTTCTCATTCCTTTATTTTTTTCAGCCTCTCTGCCATGTCGTTTTCGGAGGATGTCCCATACCAATAGAAGAAACGAATCTAAAGTCTCTCTCATAATCCTGAATTTTTATTCTTCTCCACATTTTTTTTATCGTTCTGTTGAATTTACTTGTGAATTCGTGCAGTTTCCAAATTTTATGCAGAGTGCCTGAAGTGTTATGAACCAGTTAGTGGTCATGAGTGTAGGAAATTAAATAGAACTTTTGCTGTTATAAATCTTTTGTTCTCAGTCGAAGGAAATAACATGGTAAATGAAATAATATGAATGGAGATGTGGAGGTCATTGGGGAAATGTTAAAACGCGAGGATTTAATGGTATTCCAGGATGATAAATGTTTTGTGCGAGGGCAGCCGCGGATGAGACCGTCATACAAATCCAAGTAGTAAGCCGTCTCGTAATCTTTCGGTCTCGTTTGAAACCATATTTTCGTGGAATATACCGGTGTTGCGCGATATCTGGTGCTGGTGAAATGTTGTCGGGGGTGGTAGCTTAAAAAGCTCGAGAGAATATCTATATATATACATGGATATGTATACGAGTGAGAGGGGATGGAAATGCTAGGGGTAGACGAAGCAGAGAGAGCGTTGAACGCGAGCTTTAGATGGTATGCGGGGGCGGTCTCGACGTTGAGGACGATTTTGGATTCGCGGAATAATCAGAGTCCGCATTACAGAGGGATGGCTCGAGGGCTTGTCGTGCAAGGGATGATTGCAGCCCGTGGGCAAAGCACAGCCCGAATAATCGAGCCAACGGATAGAGAGGAGTTCTCTGTACACTTTGGATGTGTCAAAGTGCGATCTCTCATCCCTCTCTTCTCTCTCTCTCTCTCTCTCTTTTTTTCCATTGCTACGTGCCCGAACACCTATGCATTATGCGGCTTGCACATTGCCCGAATCCCAACAAAGTACCGCTTTGCGCATTCGACTCAAAGCTTCGTCTGACTAGAACGTATTTTTCTACTGCAGCCTGACAATTCTACCTCACTCGGCGGTACTATCCTGCGGCATTGCTCTTAAAAAAAATTTCCCTCGTATTTGATTCCCCCTTGTCTTTTTTCTCAACGGATTTCATTAAAATTCAACATTTTCGCATTCGCAGGAAAAGGCAATCTGGCATTTCTAGGCCGTAGAAAAAAGTAATGGAGCTTTTAAATAAAAGAAATTGTGGGGATACAGGAAGAATTTCTGCATTTTGCCTTTTGATGCTCGGTCCACGACGGTCAATACATTTTCACCCGAAATACAATGGAAAAACGTTGAATTTGTAATAATAACTGAGACGAACGATCTATATGATTTTTTAAACTTTTATCGTGTTCGCAAAATGTCGGAGAAAGATTTAATTCCGCGCAGGTAAAAGGCCGCACTACCGCATTGTTCGACATCAGAGCCACAAAAATATAGATATACATATAGAAATTTGGGATGAGAAAGCGGCTCGATGCTTTTGGCCTGTGGGTTCCGCGCAAAAGGAGGGAAATTTGTTCCCTCGTGCGCCTCATCCCCCATTTGTACCTTCTCTGTCGTTTTCTCTTGTCTCTTTCTACACGAGCCCGTGTGCAGACTCCCTTAACGTTACGAAGCTCTGCCACTAATTGAATCTCCTCTCTTACTCGCGTCTAGAGAGGGACCCCGCGGGCCGCTGGGAACCAGAGCACCCGTCCTGCATTAAACACCCCCGACACCCTGGCACCCTCATCCACGACAAGCGGTCTCTCGTGTGCGCCCCGCCCCTTATTCCATCGCGGCCCACCTTTAAGGTGTGAGTATTTATACAGATGTGTATATTTAGATACAAATTCATGTGTGGCGCTCGTACGTGTAGATCGTTTCCTTTTTCCATTCTCCGAAGGGCACTCGCTTTCTTCGATGCAAGTCGACACAAGCTGACGAAGAACGATGATGTGGGCAGGATAAAAGGCACGAAAAATACGATCAGGATATGTTAAGAAGAGGAGCTTGAGAAATACTAATATCAAAAATGATGCAGTGAATCGAAAATTAATACGACAGCTATTGGAGCAGAGACGTCAAATAGGCTAAAGCAAGCTGGCATGACGAAGCGATTTCTTGACCGTTCTGAGATCATCATTTCGTTCAAGATCAACAGGGAGTCTTAATTATCTTTCGAACGTCATTCGATACGTGCTTTTTTTTCTATTGATTCCTCCATGAACTTGAGAACTCCATAATTTTATATATATTTTAGGGGCAAATTTTTATTCACGAAAATGCTCCAGGGCAATGTTCTTTTCTTTAAAGAGGGCGGGAGGCTGAGAGTGAAAATTGATCGGAAGACTTTTCATCGGATCTCAACGCGGAGGTTCAGAGGCCTATACATATATATCGTTTCGATTTTTGGTTACACAGCCCTTCGGTATAAAGGGTTGAAGTGTATATAATCCTCGGTGAACGGTGATTCGAAGCGTGGAAGGCCAAAATTAATAGGATTTGAAATTAAGAAGGGTTACGCGCTCCCTTCACCGTCTTCTTCTTTTTCTTTCACGAGTGACGCGAATATATTCAACACAAAAGCGTCATATTCGAGAATGTAAAAATGCGACAAAAGGCTTGGGGACCGGGCGAAGTATTCGGTCATGCCCAGTCGAATTTTCATTGGAAATGTGTGTTTCTTGAACTTTGAAAAAAGACAACAATTTGAATTTCTCGATGTGACTTACCGTCTCTGTTCATACCAACTTGGAAGCACTTGTTGAGACGACAAGCTCGACACTGATTTCTGTGGATCTTGTCGATTGGACAATGGCCTGTAATCGCCTCATGAGCTTTACACGTGTATTTGCGCTCGTTGTGAATACTGCGTTTGAAAAATCCCGAACAGCCTGATCGGAACACACAAAGAAATTAAAAAATCAAGCTTTTTCGGATTAAAGTTAAAATTCGTGCAACGAAATTATTATTCATCGACATTTTGCGTGGGAACGGCATCGTAAACTATGAATATCTTTTCGTAAAGATAATTCTCAACACAAAAATCAAATTCGATGATAAAATGTATTTTTTATGAAAAATTTGAAGACGCTATTGATTAGGAGCCGATAAACTATAGAATTTTTCGATCAGCAGAATTACAAGCGAAACTCAATAATTGTTTTGGATAAAATTTGAGACAAGCTTACCGTCGCAACTGTAAATGCCGTAGTGTTTTCCAGAACTGCGGTCATCGCATACCTTGCAAGGAATATCGAGCAATCGGTCTCCTTGAACAGAAATAAAACTTATTTTTTTAGTCCACGAGATATATAGAAAAATGTGATGGTACTGAGCGTAATGGTATAGTAACAGCGTCGGATATGCTTGAAGATTAAAGTAAATCAGCAATTAAAATTGCAAATTCCATTACCGAGGAAATGGTCCGACTAAGGATGGAGATCTTCCGTAAAAATAGGTAATTCGCCAGATTTGAGGTGAAGAGAAATTGAAGAAAATATAAGACGAAAAAAAAAAAATAAACAGTTAAATCGTTGGCTCGAGCAAAAACATTGAGGGTTTAAGAAATTACGGTTTCGGAAGAGACTTTGCGAGACGATGAGCTAATCTGTTCTCGCCCTTTCGCGGCAGCCCTAATCGTCCTAATGATCCGCGGCAAGAAAAACAGGGTTGTGCCTAAGCCAACCCGTCGAAGATCCTCCCCGTCCCATTTCGCCAAGATCACTCACACCCCTTCTTGAATTCCATTGGTGTGTTATACCCGGAGACTATAATTCGTCGAGATCGACACTGTTCTTCGATTATTTTCGCACTGACTTAGAAATTAATCCATAATTTTCGACGAAAAGATTTATCATTCATTAATAAACAATAAACAAATGACGAAAACCCACGATCCTTTGTTACGGTCTCGATTCAGGAAAAATTCTTCACTTAGACCGATAACACAGACGGAGAAAGTAGGAAAATACAACGTGAGCAAAATTTGAATGGCTGTCGAGGTTTTACTAAACACTAGAAATATTTACTTTCGAACTTTTAAACTTTCAAACTTTCGAACTTTATAAACACACACACACACACACGCACATACACACAGACATGACTGTGAAAATACCAATAATAATATGAATAAATGTAAATGAAGGCACAAGGTACATACTTTTTGGCAGAAACGATGTAAATTTGGATAATTTCAAAGTAAACGGTAACTACGGAAGAATCATGTGCGACGGGGGTCCGATGTCGCTTACAGACGCAATAGTTGTAACTAGTTACCGATATTTGTATGACCCTTCAGAAATTTCGGGAAAGACACGAAAAAAAAAGAAAGACTGATATTAATATTCACTGGTAGATGGAAAAAGCTAATGCAGCCTCACGAATGGAAAACTCGCGGGATTAAAACGAGAATGTTCGAAACGAAGCGTAATCGAAATAAAAATGGTGAATGAAATTGCACAGAACTTCGTAGCACAACGCGAACTTGGAAATATTGTATTTATTTGTTAAAGTTTAAAAAAAAAGCGTAGTTGCGAGCACAAGAAAGTAGAGGAGGCACAAAGTGACACAGGGAGGAAGAGAAAAAAATAGAAAAATAAGATGCGACTGACCTGTGCCCATCCTCCCATTTGGCGTGAGAGTCAAACATCCATAGTACTTGAGGTTAACACGTAATTTGGTAATAATAAGCAAGGGATTGCGAGACGGCTCGGTGTACGAGGAGAACGACTCCGAGTTCGGATTCTGACTCGGAGTTGTGTGGCGGTTCGATGATTCCCGACTCGTTTCGACCTGGCTCCGGGGATGTCTTGACGTCGAGGTTTCGAAACACCCTCCTCCCAGTTGGCTCGTTGGCGTGGCTCGTGCGTTATTCACGCGTGTGAGAGCAAGAGAGCGCGATAGAGCCAATGTTCGAGCACGATTCCGAGTCGACGTTACGATCTCTATACACGTCGACACGTACGCAAAACCATATGTATATATGGATAGTAAGTGAAGGAATGTGTGTGTGTTGAGGGGATGAAAGAAGAAGAAAGAGCGATGGGAAGAGGCGAGTAGGGTGGAGAACGTTGATGATGGACTTGTGTGTAGAATTTTTCGGAGAAACTGTTCGAAACGGTGGATTGGCGACCGTGGGGGCATGAAGTTGGTGGCGTTATCTAGGCAAGAGAGGTGAGCAGGGAATGGTAAATGTGGAAAAGCTTCAACCACACGTAGACGATGGATGTAGGTGGAGAGAGCGAGCGGTAGAGAGAGCGAGAGAAAGAGACATAGAGATAGAAACGAGAGGTAACTCTCTTGGTGGCGTAACACCTTCGTGGCTGGCTGGCTGGCTGGTTGGTATAATATGGGATAGAGGGGTTGGGGCGGAGGTGGATAGTGATGCTGCTGATGGTAGGGTGGTGGAACATCGAGGCAAGCAGAGGAACGAGGAACAAGAAGGGAGGAAGTGAATAGTGGGTGAGAACGAGGTGGAAAACTCTTCGCGGTCCAGGTGGAACGAGACCGATCTCGATGCGATGTTCCACTCAGGCTTTTATACACACAGACGATGCGACTATGGGGATGATTTGTAGGGGTGGTAGATACATCCATTCGTTCGTACCAACACAAGTACCAGATCTTCATGCTCTGTCTCTTTCTTCGGCAACTATCGGCTTGCTCTGCCAGTGCTCTCTTCCCCTTTCTCTCTCTCTCTCTCTCTCCCTCGCTTTCTCTTTCGTCATGCTCCTTTCTCTCTTCATTCGCGTTCTGCTTTTCGTTCTATCCCTCGGACTTGCTGGCTGAGTGGCTACCGCGCTATCTCTCGTCACGGAGAACCACGCACAGAGGGGGTTTCCTATGTACAAGCCTGGTGCTAGTTAGCCAGTGAGGTATATTTCTCGGGGGTGGTTGGTGGAGGCGGCTCTCTCGTTGAGGCTACATTGTCAGCTGACTCCCTCTCTCTCTCTTCCTCTTCCTCAAGTTCCTTCTATACAAACCAGACTCTATCTCTATAACGAAAACAC
The DNA here is from genome assembly GCA_030522525.1 of Campopleginae sp. 14b. Classification (NCBI taxonomy): domain Eukaryota; kingdom Metazoa; phylum Arthropoda; class Insecta; order Hymenoptera; family Ichneumonidae; species Campopleginae sp. 14b. Next base: position 33,361 of record JAPYYS010000865.1, read on the forward strand.
AAGTGTGTCATTGGTCGAACTCCTCCCTCTGAATTTACCACGTACGCTCCCGGTACGTTCCTCCTAGGCTCGATGGGCGTGAGCTTTCGCCACGAGGGTTGCGAGCTTCTCGCCACGCCCATTACCAACCCTTATGCCTCCAGAAATGTGCGCTGTAGACGTGTCCCTCTACACCTTCTTTCCACCACTGTTATACGGATTTGTTACCCACTATATTTATTGCCACTGTTCAAACTCATATCTATAATACATACATTTCCGCTTCATCCCCTTATCCCCCCCGTTTATTTCTTTATTTCGACCTCAAATAGCCTGGAATATTGTGCAGACCTAGTTCACCCGATTCTTTTCTTCAACACACGTTAACAACTCTCTTTCTGCACATTTTAAATTCCAGATAAACAATCTTCGTTGTTCTCGCGTTTCTCCATGATGGCGCAAATAAATAAAGGGAAATTTCGATTTCAGAAAAACTCTCTTTCTGAGTTATCGCATTATACGCGAGTCAATTAATGTCTATAATACCGTCACCGAACCAAGTATTGGCTTCAACCGAATCGTCCAACCTCAGAGGATTCTGCTGTCGCATACTTTTGGTCCATCGCTGACGGTTATTTTTTCTGGCCCAAGATCTTCGAGGTTTTATTAGGCTTGAAGGATTTTTTCATTATTATTTTTCATCGAAATATATTGAAGCTAATATGTTTGTTATAATTCAAGAGAAAATTCATTCATTTTCGGGAGTAAGAGAAACGTTGAAATGAATATGATGCGAAGAGGGTGAAACGCACCCCTAAAGCAGATTAAGCTCCGTACGCATCATAAAACTGCGTTTACACGATCCAGCAACTCCTGTATGAAATGCACGGTACAGCGAGTTCGCAGTCTGCCTCCAAGACGCGGGAATCCTCTTTCGTTTCAGCCCCTCCTCGGGCTCGTCAACGCCACGGAGCTTTTGTAACGGCCTCAGAGGGCTTTAAGCCCATGAAAACCTGAAATGGTAGAGCGATCGTCGCGCGACATCATAAATGTTCACATTGCTTTTTTATTGGCTACATTATCGTGCCATTTCGCTTTGCAATTGTCAAGAAATGAACAAACAGAAGATCATAAAAAGTAAAATAAATCATTCCCGTTACTGTATTTGCATGATAAATATTTCTGGGTCACTAATCGTTCGGATAAATTCGCACGAGGTTTTTCTCCGGCCCTCAATTCGTCCGACAATCCTGTAGCTCAAGTGTCGCGTGCAAGGCTCGAGAGTCGAGTTTACTCTTCGATTTGTAGGGTGTTGCCGAAAGGCGGTGAACCACGTTTGCTGACGAGGTTGGACGACGATGGGTCATTCTCGAATCGTCGAGGCATCTCAGACGAAGACGGTGAGAGGGACAGTTCGAGCCGAGCCTGAGAGAACAAATGTCTTTCTGTCCATGTGTAAATTTACCGGAGCACGTCTACGTGTATGCTTGTGTGTATTCTGCTGAGCCGCTTCGTTCGCTTGAGCAAACTCTACGAGGCCTTCTGACCACCCTGTCAGGCACGCCTCGCATCCTCAACGACCATTCACACTCTATTACTATACAACAAATTCGCACAACCGAAGGATTTGGATATCCGAGGTTTCCACCCGACTACCGTTTGGTTTAACCGAGTTTAAATCCACCAATCGCAATTACACCAATATAATACCGTGCGGCCACCGAGATCGGGGATCAGCGGCAAAATAGACAAGCCCGACAGGATTAAAATAAATAATTAAAATTCTTACAACGTTAGAATTTATTTCTTTTATATTTTTAACGACCATGCTGATTTTTTCATTTTTTATTCGAACGAACATCGAAACAAAAGACATGACAAGAAAATGGTCATTAGCAGACAGTATCGATGTGTCAAGTAAAAAAAAAGAGAGCGCGGGGAGAATTGTTTTAGGCTATGCGTGTCAGAGGTTAATTGGACAAAAATTTATCGTGACTAAAGTTTTTCTTGTTCGTTCGGTTTTTCGAGTATATCAGAGAGGATCGATAAGACTCGGTGTTTAACGTTGTACAGGTGGCATGCCACCTTGGTAACGTTTCCCTCTCCAAATCTCTGTTTTTCTCTGTCTCTCTCTCTCCCTTTCCCATATCTCGAGGAGAATGAGAAACTCGCAAAATCAGAGCAGGGAGTATATTCACGTGATTCGGAGGTTTGTCGAGGAAAAATTCAGTGTGAAAAAACGTTTTTAGTTCAATCGGTTTTCGGCTCGTCACATTTTTCTTGAAAATCTTTTACACGGGTCGAAAGAAAATTCAATAAATCGTGATTTAAAATGTTGGATCGACCTTGTCTCGATGCTCGATGCACCACGACCAATCCTACGAGAGCTCCTCAGTATCGTTGCGACGACCACGGGAATAATAGTGGAAAGATAAGTCCTCAAACTGAACCATGCGGTTTTCTCAATCCGCCGAAATCTCCGGTACGTTCGATGCTTGAAAGTCTAATTTCTTCAAATAGAAGAAACAAATATTGTATTTTTGAAGAAATCGATTTTTTTTACTCACTCTCAATGATTCTTTTTTTGTGCGTATGTTTTGTTTTTGGTTTTTACAGAAACAACCTGGTCCAATGATGGATCCAATGGTGAATGGACTGAAAGAACGACGCGGCGAGACCCAAAGAGCCCCAGGCTATTTCCCTCAACCGGAAGATGCTTTGCCACGAAAACCGGAAGGTCCCATGAAAGCCATAGGTCCATGGGCGACTGGTCGAGTTACTTACACTCCAACGGACGGAATGACCGGACTTCGGCCAGTCGTCGATCGTTATTCGATAACGAGATACAGCGCGGTTCAATGGAGAGCTCACAATCGAACGTTTTTCGATGAGACCGAGGGCATGATCGATGGAGCTCAGTATGAAAATCGATATCCCTTCGAATAAAATAAAAAAGAAAACGGTTCGGAAAACTAATAAAAATCCCGCCATTTTCTAGGGCATTCGCGAATAAATCGAAATTAATGAACGCTCAAATTTACAAAGAAACGGAGGCACACCAATCGGAAAATCGTGATCGTTTGAGCCAGCGAGCAAGTGTCGTTTATGGATGGAAAACCGAATTGGAGCGAAGTCTGGCTGAAATGATTGAAGAAATCGAGCTTCTTGAGGGTGAACGTCGTCGCGTTAAGCACTCGCTTTTAGTTCTCACAATTCCAGAATCAATAGGTGGTGATTTGTTGCAATTAAGATCGTGTCGTCTAGAACCTGACCTCGTTAGAGATCGTGTTGAGGATGAACTTGTGAAGGTAAGCAATTCAATGGTCCCTCGACGTCCAACATTTTTCCATCCAAAAAACCGGAAAAAACAAATTGCAACGAAATTCTATAACTAAAAAAAGGCGTTCGATTTCATTTTGATTTTCCTAAAATATCGAATCTCTTGGGTTAAAGTAAATATTACATTTTTTTTATTATTAAATCGTTAATGGAGACACAGAAGTTTTGAAGGTCGTAACTGTATGGTGCGTAGTTCGTAAGATACAGTGTAGAATTATGGAAATTCCATTTGAGAAATTATACCATGTGACGTTAGGAAGTAGCTCTGTGCTCGGAAATTCGCGACACCCTCGTAAAATTGCGGGAGCGGATCGAGGTTCAGCTTGTCGAGTTGAAAACGGCAAAGTCGAGGATGGAATTTGATTTTACGGATAAAAGAGACGCTTACGACATTGACAGTTGTTGCGTTCATCTAAACAGTGACTCACCCTCCGTCGTGACGAAAGCTGGAGCGACGAGAATTCCGGCAGAGTAATTATAAAAATAATCATTAAAAAAAAAAAAAAAAATGCTAAAGGATCGAGCGCCGACGCGATTGATAAATTGGTGGTAAACGTTTGTGTTGATTTTTATGCCAATAGGCAATCGACCGCCGCCGGATACGACCATTTCACGAGAGAGGCCCTTGACGCGGGTAACAAAGTCAAACAAAACTCGATCGACGTCAGATCAACCTTGAATTCGGTTTATGTAAACGCGATAAAAGATCTGACACGTCAGGCTGCGGCAGTCGATGGAGCTCTGGCCGAAAAGATCCACATAACCACAGAAATTTGCCAGGCACTCGAGGCTGAATTAGTCAGAGTAAGAAAAAATACGAAAATTGACAGAATCATTCAAAATTGGAGAATGAATCGAGAAATAGATGATAGAAAATTTTTCCCATCCTTTCAGTGCTTGGCACAGTTGTCTAATACAGAGACGGTTATCGAAGAATTGCGGGGAGCTGCAAAACGAGTGAACGATGCTATGAAAGTTGCTCAGACGCGTTTGGACAATCGATTGCAACGGCGCAACGTAGAAAGCTGTCGAGATGTTCCTCAATATGGGTATGAAACCAAAAATAAATAAAAAATAAATAAATAAATCGACACCGAATTGAAACAAAAATCTGTTTATTCATTTGGCGAAATTTTTTCATAATTAATTTTGCATGTCGTTGAAAAAGCAAAGTTTTAATAGCAGCTTCAATTTTTTAGATTGATCGCAGAAGTGAGAGAACTGAATGAAAGCCTCGCGAAAATGGAAGGACAAGTAAGAGAAGCGGAAGAGGCACAAGCGGGTTTAGTAAAAGCGAGAAACGATCTGGAACGCGAAATAGTGGTGAAGAAGAAATCGCTCTGGGTGGACAGAGATCGGGGACAATTGTTGCGCTCTTTTTTCCCTACAGCCGAGGAGCTTTCCGGCCACGCGTAAAATCCTAACTCCACGCTGCTTTCTCCTTTCACAGCCAGCATTTTTCTACTTTCAAATTAATCCTTTTTTTCCGTATTCTTTGAATCGCCGCAGTTATTCTTTTGTCTGTCTTTGCTATTGTACTCTTTTATACACATTTTTACATTTCTTTAATGCGTTCTTTTGAGCTTTGTACGAAATATATTTTTTATTTCAATATTATTTGGTCTTTTACTGTAGAATTAAATAAATCTGGAATTGCGGTGGAAAAAATCGACCGATTGTATGAATAAAAAATAAAAGCGCAACGGTAATAAAAATATTATTGTTATTATTCATTTTTCAAACGTGCCCTTCGAGTGTCAGTGTCACGAGCTCTCGGAAAGAGAGCCGAGACCTTTAGTTTTATTTTCACTTAAATAAATATTCGGATTTTCTTATTAATATTTTAGAAAAGATGCCGGAAGCAGTGAATTGCCGAGAATTACAATTCGCGAATAATCGAAATTCGATCGAATGCACTGATCGTGAATCACCGGAAGCGGGAATTCCGCAAGAGCTGCGATTAGTGCCTCATGAAAAAACGTCGAAATGCACAGATCGCGTGCCAACGATTAGAAAATGTGAGAAAGGAAAAATTCGTGATTCTCCGCGAGGCAACGAGGCTGTTAAGTTTATAGAATGTACCAACGCCGACGATTATAAACCGAGTCCAGAAGAATGTCCAGCGGCTGGTCCTAATTGTGCAAATATGGTCGGTATTCTTCGTAGACAACAGAATGACGATTGTACTCCACCCTTGGGACCATTCCCGGCGACCTCGTTCAATGAACCAACCCCCATGGAGTATTGGGCTCCTCTCGCCGATTACTCTCGGTCCAGACCCGCGGTTGAACGGTTTTCCGTCACTCGATACAGTCCCGCCGAATGGCGTCTCCATGAAAAACGAGTTTACGACGCAGCACATGAAAGTATCCACAGAGAGAGGTTCGCTAAATATTTTCCATGTCTCGCAATCCAGAAGGTCGACAGCAGATCATCAATTTTCGTCTCACACGACTGTCGAGTACTCGAAATATCGGCTGATGGTAAAAGCTTCTTACAATTATAATCCGACTGTGTAGGCTCGTTGCGTTCAACAGCCATGGCTGCATGGCGCGAGTATTCGCTCAAACTGACAAGGATCAACAAGACAACAACATCCGACTAAATTCGAGATTGAATTTGGTCACACGTTGGAGACACGAATTACACCGTGGCATCGACGAATTCACGAGCGAAGTTCTGTTGTTGCAGAATGAGAGTAAAAGATTGTCGCGTTGTATCCACGCGGTCCATTTGGTACAGTCGATTGGCAAAGACATGAGAAGCGTCAGATGTTTGAGAATGGAATACGAGCTCGTTCGAGACGAGGTCGAAGAAGAATTGAGCAACGTACGACGTTATTATTTATCTGGCAAAAAGGATATCACTCAATTTATTGTATTTTAACAATGCGGCCAAATATTTTTCGTTTTCTCAAGGAAATGGATGTTTGCGCCGATATGATTAATTTGTACTCTCGATTCTTCGATCATATAAAAATTCAAATACAAGAATTGAAAGACGCGAAAAAACGCTTGGAGCACGATATGGCCGATAAAAAAGATGCGTACGATATTGATACCGAAGCACGCTCATTGGACACCAAAACTCCGACACTGCAATGGAAACATGGCAGCATTAAACTGATGGAAAAGTAAATTCTCCTCTCCATCTCCATTTAGATAAAGACATTACGAAATTCCTTGCGCACTTGCAGTCAATCAACGCCGGGAAGTTACGAGCATTATTCGAAGGAAGCGATAGAAATGGGTCAGACGACTTTGCAAAGATCGAGAATTTTCCTGTACAACATGCGCGACGTGTACGACAAGTGTGAGGATCTTCGATCTCAGGCGAATCGCGTCGACTCGGTTCTTAAGAAAAAAATCGATGAAACTGTGAAAGCGATCAGACGTTTGGAAAATGAATTGGCGGAGGTGAGTCGACGGAATACAAAGAATATCGGCACAGAATGTTGTTGCGGGAATGTGAAAGATTATAAACTTTTCTCGACAGTGCTTGAAGGCGTTGTCCGATGCGGAAGTTTTGGTAACCGAGTCGAGGAACGCAACGAAAAAATTAGACGGTGCAATGAAGTGTGCACAGACTCGTCTCGATCTGAGAAGTCATAGAAGCAAAGTTGAGAATTGTCGAGACATCCCAGAATTTGGGTAAGCAAGTGAAATCTTCAATAAAAATGTAAAAACCTGCAAGTTTCGTTGTTTTTCACTGCAGGTTACTGGACCAAGTGAAAACTTTATCCGGAGGTGTGACAGCTTTGCTTGCACAAATAGAAATGGCGAATAACACGATCGAGGAACTAACAAAAGCGCGAAAATCACTGGAGTGGAATCTCGTGATAAAAAAAAAATCTCTGTGGGTCGATCGCGACCGATGTCTTTTCATTCGCTCTTTTTATCCAACTGTACAGACTTTGTCTGGTTATTAAATATTCTCGTCATCATTGCCAAACAATTTTTTATTCCGGAACAAAACATTTGTGAAAGATTTTTCAAATGGAGGATGCAGAAAAAGTGCAACGAGCAATTCGTAGTTGCAATCTTTTTCGCATTTTTCGTAGTCTTGAAATTTTTCGTTTTCCAATAATGCGGAATTTCAATTGATCGTAAGGACGTGGGACGGGAGGATGCACAGAAACAATGGAAACTTTGTCGATCCCTTTGAAATGAGTGTAGGCAAACAATTCAGTTAAAATGGTGCAAATTTAATGGAAAAAAAAACTCCGAAGATTAATACACTGATATATATATATATCTATATACAAAAACAGTTTTTAATTTGTTTATTATTTCGTTTCTCCGACGACGATGAATGAAATAAATGAACGAAAATGAAGTAAACTGATGCAGCTGGGGACTAAAGTTTCGGGTACGAGTTATACTATAACATAATAATATATACACGTACAAGCAAAAAGAGACATAATGGCGAAAAAACGTGAGTCTTGTTCGCGAGAATTCAAGTTGAACGCCGAGTGATCAGCATGGGGCAATAGAGCCACAAGGAATGAAATGTTGGTCTCGACGTACGAGCGAATAAAGAGAAAACAAAAACGAAAAAGGAATTATTCATTAGAATTCACTAAATTTTTGTAGCTCCGAAAGAAAAAAATATTCCTGTATCGATCGAGCGCTTTCAGATTGTTTGAAAATAAATAATGCAACACGTCGCACTGACAATTACATGGTTCTTAATGATTATACAAATTGTAATTACTTAATCGGCCGTACCGTAAGAATATTCCTAAAAAAATATCATTTCATTATTATTTTCTTTCTTTTTTTTCGTCTTTTCGTTTGTTTTTTGTTCATTCGTGTTTAGAAAACAACAATATTAAGTATCAAGTATTATATAATAACATGTAACATTTTTGGAAGTCGAGCGGGCATTCGAATTGTACGTACTTGAAAATTTATTCTTCTGAATATTATTTTGTTTCTCGCTAATTCATGGAGTCGACTTTTTTTTTAACTTTTATTCCTTTGCCCATAGCTTTAAGCAAGGTGAGCCTGCCGCCTCGAGGCTTCGATGAATAAACAATGAAGGACCTCGGTTGACGACTAGTTGGCAAATAATTATGTTTCTTTTGGGTTGCAGCTGCATCCGCACAAGAATTAAGAGTTAAGAGATACATTGAGCGTTGATTCGATGAATTTTCATCTAAATTTTAGGTCCTGTTTCTGATCGATTGTTCTACGTTGCTCAAAATTTAGTGGCTTCAATTAGTACTATGATAATATTAAGAATTGTTTTTTTTTTCTCATTTTTTGTTTTTTTTTTTTTCAACGAAAACTTATCGATTTCGTGCATTTGATCGCAAGTTCATTCAAGCTTCAGGCTCGAACTATCGTGAGAGGAGAGTCTAAAGGAAAAAAGAAAAACTACTTATAATAACGTAATTCCCGGATTACGATGATGTATCAATCATAATTACATATTAAATCAATACGAAAAACGCTTTGAATAACAATTAGCATAAATCTTCAGATCTTGATAGATATCCGAAGATTTGTCTTTCTCTGTCTTTCTCTCTCTCTCTCTCTCTCTCTCTCAATACAAAATAAATGTCAATACAAACATGTTTTTATTTCTTAATACTTGAAAATGACGCGATATATTTATATTTCTCGATCCCCAGCTCAACAGCTACGTTCACAATTAATGTTTTCTGTTTTTTTTTTTCAGTATTCAAGTCTTTGATGCAGTACAACGAGAGTCTCGAAATTATATACGAGTATCAAACAAAACACTGTTTGTCAAGATGCAACATCTTGGCTCAAACTTAGATTTCTTTACATGAAAATAATCAACGCGAATTTTAAATCAATTTAACGCAAAGACAAATTTGTTTTCTTTTTTTTTCTCTTAGTACTCTCTCTTTCCTCCGTTAGATGAATGATGGAATCATGGAACAAATGAATGACCGAATTTCCTGATTTGTCCGGAAAAACAATTAGCATCGTGAGCCTCGATCATCTTTCAATGAAATAAAATAAAACGAATTTGAATAAATATTCTACATTCATGTTGTCATTTCTTCAACGTGTAGAGCTAACTAGCGTCTATTACGTGGTTTGCTTTTCGTTTCCTGTACTTTTCAACTAGCGGTAGGTATTAGGTACGTTATAAATATTTTGTTTATAGTCGGAGATATAATGTTTACAATATATACAGGAAGAGGTATGATGATCGTAGTTAGTCTGGAGCACGTTTAATTTTAAGTTTCTATCTTTCATTTTCGCAACAATCTTATATTTTTGCACTCTTAAAAGACGATTCGAGTTGCTTTTTCGTTTAGCCAAATTCTTGTGTCAATGACACATTCGCGATTTGCATTTGTTGCGAAATAAATCACACGGTTTTTCATGGCGTTGTAAAAAGATGGGACGTTACGGCCGAGGTCGCTCGTTGATACACTACGAAAATATTCGCTCACAGTGGACACTCGCTATCGTTTCGTGTATGCACCGAAAAGAGCGCCAAATGCGTTTTACAGTCTGTTTTTAATTTTTTGTTGTAGGAACAGGAAAATCATTGGCAGACTTGAAATATGTTCAGTCGATGGATCGTCGCTTGCGCGCGATGTTCATTGAGAGCCGTAGCTGTTACAAAATCCCTTAATCACTCACTGACGTGTTTCATTTATTGTTTAAAATGCCATTACTTTTGTTTTCAGTTTCTTTTCTTCTTCCTCTTATGCAATCATGAAATATTTACATGAATTACGAACGAGACGAGATAATGAATAGAAAAAACGATTCTTCGATGCTTCAACGTTTGGTTTTTTTTCTTCTCAAAGTGTTGGTGAATTAGAATGGAATTGGAAATGCTCATTAAATAGCGAGGCTGTTTTAATTTGTTGTATATTACTTGGAAATTGCGATAAAGATTCGAAATCTGATATTTGGAAAACGGTTTTGGTGGATTTTTACGTATTTAAAAACAAACTATTGAACTCACTCGCTCGTAATTTTTCACTGAAAAAACACGCTTTCCCATTCACACACTCACGCACACGTTGTATCGTTGCAAAACAATCTTATCACGAGGACTGTATGCAACGTGTAAAAAAGAGCAGTTAACGCATTGTTGTTGTTTAAGCCATTGGCAAATGCTCCTCCGGCGGTATTTCGTCCAATGTCACTGGCATCGCGAAACCACGAGCTATCAACTCGTCCGCAAGTGATATTACACCATGTTTTTGAATGTTTAGGTACAAACTCACGTAAATATTCGAATCTATGTATCCCTCGATTTGTGCTTGTCCGATGCTACCAGAACACATTTGAGCTACTATGTCATACGCTTCCTGCTTCCATTCGCCTGTATGAAATGAAAAAAAAAAAAAAAAAATACAAATTACAAAAATTGACGTTGCAAAAAAAATTCATTCATTTTTTTCTAGCGAAATACTTAGAATGAAAAAACTCACCGTCCACCGGCTGTATATTCGCGAGAAATACTTCAATCGCTTGGAAAGGGAGGGTCAAGTAATCGGACCGGATTTTTCGCATTTCTGCGTTACTAAAGGTCCAATAACCACCATGATCCACCAAACGGACTAAATTCTGTTGGCCGTTTGGATCGGGATCTTCTACGTACGCTCGAACCCATCGCTCGTACCATTTAGCCACAACCAACATTCCCTCTGAAAAGAAAAAAGACAATTGGAATTGACGAACAGAAAAAAAAAGAAAAGAAAAATTTTGCGGGGAAGGGAAGGAACTCACTCGAAAGTTGATCAGGCACCGGAGGAGATTCGATGGTATCGTAAAGTTGCGTCATATTATGATCTAAAATTCTCAACGACGGATATGTCGGATGTGTGGGAAGTTGGACAAACAAACGACTCGGTTTGAGTATGTGGCAGACAATAATGTCGTTGTTAACACCCTCGACAAGCTGCGAATGCATGAGTTCCGAAACCCATGGGATTTCCTCGGGACTTCTCAATACTGATATCTCCTCGAGAGTGACGGAGGGAAATTTCTTTGGCGGAAACTTTTGTTTTATCATTTTGAGGGCTGCTTTTATGGAATCGTTGGTGCCAGTTATTAAGCAGATTTTCAATTCCTTTGAAAATGGATGTCGCTTTACGGAAGTATTAACACCCGCTTGGGTATTTATTTCGTGAAGAAATGTGCCGCGTTTACCAATCAAACGGCCAACGAGAGTTTGGGGAATCGCAAACTCGTAACTCGTCGGATTATTGTCTTTGACGTGTCCCTTGATACTTCCACCTGGAAAACGAACATTTTTTATTTTATCTCAGAGTACTTTTTAAATGAAAGTCGGGTGGATAGAATTTCGAAGAAAAAAATGAACCTTTTCCACTGTCAGTGCTGCCTTCGCTCCTGACCTCGTCAGTGACGCTTCCTTCCAACACCCCGGACACAGGACTATGGTTGGCGGAGTCTCTTTCGCAAATGACTTGACCCTGAGTCACTTTGGGCTCACCGATATTCGTTTGGTCTCTTGATTCCGATCGATTGTCGGCAACGTTGAGGCAATCGTTCGACGAAGACGAAAGCTTGTTGTTTTCGGTCTGAATGAAGGTTGCGTTGGAAACAGCCACGGAAGTTGTTTCTTCTTCCTCGGTGACGTTGTCGAATATTTGGATGATTTTGTTATCGGTGTTATCGCGACTGGCGCCATGAATTTTTACGCTTTTCTTCGCCATTATTTCGCGCATCGATTCGGACATATCGAAATTAGTAGTTTTTGGATTGCTTCCAAGAACGACGGCTTGGCAAGTCTTGATGTCGTCCGGACTCTCGTACCAGCTAACCTCCTTCTCCTCTAATGATTTTCCTGATTGTATGGAAAGTTGCTGCGAGCCTGATCTTCGCGTTGGTATGTCCAGACTTTGACTAACTCTCCTCGGGCTGCAGTGCTGCGATTCCTCGCTGTTCGAACTCGAATTGTTCAACGTATAGGACTCATCGATGTGGATCCCCGAATCGTACAGATTCATATGCCCCTTTTGAGCCTTTGTATTGTTTTTGCAATCCTGCCTATTATCATCGATTTCTCCTCTCAATTTCTTCACTCCACCTGGGTCAACTCTGTCCACGCGTCGGCGTTTGTACCAGAAGAAGCCAACGATAAAGGCGAACGCGGGTAACGTCCACTTCACCAGCTGTATGTTCCTTGTCGACATGGTTCAAGTCCACGGTAGCTACGATTTTTCGAATCTCGTGCAAACTGCAAAACAAATGGACGACGCGTTTAATTTTTTTCTAAAAATTTGCCTTGAGGAGAAAAATTTAACATTCAACTATGAATTACAATTGCCGACATTTATTTTTCAGCACAATTGCGTTTTCATGAAAACGTTGACTACTCGTAGGAGTTGACATGTTCGAGAGCACGAACGATAACGTGTCGTAAGGTGATCTGCCTCAGATCGAACATTTTTTCCGGCATCTCGAACGTGTTTGACTTATTTGATTTCTTGCTAGCGGTCGTGAAAGTCGTTAACCGTTAAGCGAGAGGGACCAACGCAATGTCGATAGCGACGAACTTCAAAGGCCAAGAGCGATATCGTTTCTATACGTAACGTGCAAGCATTTTGTTTCGAGTATATTTTGAGAGGGCAATAAAACATAAATACACAAATATTCGATTAATTAAAAGTTATGAAATCGTTTGCAAATGGGCCGAGAAAAAATGGTCAAGTAAGTCAAGAAAATTGGAAGACCCTCGTCAGCTTTCATTAAGATATTGGTTTAACAGCACTTGTAGGCTTTTCAAGAGGCTTTGACATGTAAAACAAAACTGTCATGACGAAAAAGGCTGCAGACACGAGAATTGGATGTATACAAATAATTAGAACCGGAATTATTTTTCATCGAGTCAAAAGTAAATTCGCTACGGTGTCATGGAATAACTTAATAAAAATGGCCGCATGGCCAACGGAGGCAAAAATCTCGTTAAACTTTCGTCAAGTTGCCTGAAGTGTGGGATACCGGTTTTTGCCCAGGACTTTGCAATCCTGTTAGCTCATGAAGAAAAGTCGATCTCGCGTGTACACGTATCGCGATACGCATGTATTAGTTTCCATGCGCTTTTACACAGGCTCGTGCCTATATATCGTTTCGAGAGGTAACACAACTCGAACACTGGTCTGTAAGGCTCATTGCCCTGTAATATCGGAGTGCAAAAGTGACGACGGTTATTATACGATAATAATCCATGGAGGCTAATGCAATATGACGGAAAACTATGTCGATTCGTAATTTTCCTCATTATTCTCGGCTTGTGAAACTAATGACGCAAAACGTTCCTTTTTTTCTTCAACATTTTGTTCAACACCAACAACAATAATGATAAATATTCAAATTCTTTGGATTCAACAATAAATGCTATTTCGAGAGCCAACGTACGTGCGATTATGAATAATTATTTTCTATAAGTTACCATGTAAATCCGTCCAATTCTCCGAAACTCTCGTAAGCTTCAAGTTGAGAAAAAAAAAAGTTTTCATTGCTAAATCTTCTCGATATCGATAACGACTGTGTTGATTCTCTTACAATAGAGAATGCTCGATAGTCGAACGCGTTTAAGTTCCAAAAGGGAACTTACGATTTATTGATTTCTTATCACGTCGTATAAGACGAAGGAAAGGCATCGATGTTGCTCGACAACGAGAACGTGGCTCGAGATAAATTCGCACTCGATTGTGACGATAAACTCAATACGATAGTGAACGATTGCTCGGAAATTACTAAGAAAATGGTTAGTTGGAATATTGAGAGAATAATGTCGCCAAAGATGAAAATTACGAAAAAATGAGCTTTGATAAAAAAAAAAAAGAAGATTTTCTTTGTTTCAAATACTCACGAGGATTGAAGCCATGTTCGAGACGATAATTTTATCGAAATAATCAAATGAACACTCTTACAATTACTCAAAGAATAACAAAAAGCTCCGAGAAATAATGAGCCAACGAAACTGACATATGGAACAACGTAAGGGAAATTTCAACGAGCATACAAAAGAATAAACAATCTTCGAGAACACGAACAATTAACTCAACGAAATCACAGAGTAATTCACAAAAAGACGAAAACACGTGTGTATGTTTATAGGTGACGTAATGGTGGACGAACTACGAAGAAAAAAAACAAAAACAGAACGAACAATAACGAATGAGGAAAGGTATCGCAAACGTGGATACGGCCTGCGCGCAACTAGACGAACGATTCGCACGTTCACCGGTTTTCACCACGTGGTAAAAGTTGGATGTGATTTGCGCGAGGAGGAAACTCGAGGAATGAACAGCGCAGTCGCGCGCGGCACAACGTTCTCGTCTCACGAGCCAATATTTTCGAACGAGAGGAGGAAAGAGCTCGAAGCCTCCGGAGACGACGAGAGAAATAAAATTCTCGATCGTTTATTTTACCTCGGTTTCCTTCCCTCGGCTGGCAACATTCATTCACGATGTTTCCCGGCTCAATGAACATTCGTCGCAGGTACACAGCAACCTGTGAGACGAGAGGAATAATCTCTCCCCGAGATATCGAGCCTTTCGGTTACTCACATTCCTTTTCAGTTTTAAATACTTTTATTCATTGTTTTCGAGATTATCCGAAAATCCTCACATCCGCACCAAACTTAAGGAATAATAGAGCGAGGATATAAAAATATAATTTGCCAGTCACATTTCCTACGAACATGCGTTAACCAAAGTTTTTTTATAACTCGTGTCCAAATATGTTTGTTTACACGAGTAAAATTAGTGAGAACGAATTTACACATTTAAGGATTCCTGCAGTTTCTCAATTTTTCATCGTCCGAATGCAACGAACTACGTTATTTTTTCTTCTTCTCATTATGAAAAAAAAAATTGACAACTTGTACCTGGAGGATGCGAATAAAAAAATTAGACGATTGGAACTAATTTCCATAGCAACGAGGTGGAATATTCAAAGGTAGAAAAAGGGTACAGGTTCAACGTGCGCTCGGAATGTCCAGGGCGTGCAAGCCGGTGAGGTCAGTGTAGTAACCGTGCGAGTGAATTGGCTGTCGAATAAAGAGTGAGATGAAAGATAAACAGAGAGGGTGGAGAGTGACGGAGAAAATACCAGGAAAAGCAGCGGGTCGAAAATGAAGAGTCTATTTCAATCGACCAGTTTTTCACATGAGAAAGCTTTCGAGTTTACCGGGACCCGGAATTCTTTTATCTCAGTTTCTCAACGTCACGTTTTAAATTCTTCGGAATTTTTATTCAAAAACAATGTCAAAAGTAAAATATTCATTCGATTATTGTTTTTCATCGATCCTCGAAAACAAACGAGATCGATTTAACGAAGCGTATTTGTATGTCGCGAAATGTTGACTAGGCAGAGTGTTTCTTCGTAGCACATCGTTGAGGAGTCATTACTCTCTCCGGCTCGCTTGCTAAAACAATTTTCACACTGGACTCTTGGCTCTCGAAGAGTTGCTCGAGAATTCACTGTGCGAAACTCTCGTGTGCCTTACCAACGATGAATCATGTACTATAGAGCGTATTGTTTATTTATATTCGCATTTACACGATAATGTCACGAGAAAATTCCAGAAATATTAATTTTCATTATCATTTGCTTTATTCAATTATTTTTTTTTCGAAATAATGGAGTGGATTTCGTCAAAAATATCACAGAGTGATCGTCGCGTGATTATTTTGATGATTTAACCAAAAATTCCGCTCTTTCCTACAGTGGAATTAATTCCATCAACTATCAAGGCCGAATTCCGAGTTTTTCTCTCGGTAGAATCGAAAAAACATTTCGAGAAATGAGTCAAATAAAATCAAGGTTGTTATGCGCGTTACGAAGCAATGATAAGAAATAAAAATGGAACAATGGCATTTTTTTTTACTCTCGAGTATGTACACGCTTGTGGAAACATTTTCTCTTCATATATTTCAAGAATTACGAGGAATTTCGTGGTTTTTATCTCGAAAATGGTAAACTATCGATAGAACGGCGATTGTGAAAGCGCTGGGGAAGGGGGAGGGTTCAAAGTTCCAAAGGCCGTGGTACTGGGAAATGAAAAATCGTGAGGATGTTTTGGAAACTGCGAAATGTGAATTAGTGAGACTTGGAAAACGGCGGAATTACGTGGAATTTTGTAACGTATCTTTGGGGAATGAAATTTCCGTTGGATAAGACTTTTGCATGGAACTCTATCAATCTCGAACCCTTTTTTTTTTTATTCGGGAGATTTGATGTTTTGTCGTCGAAAAGTTTATTTTTTTAACCCTTATGCCTATAAATGGAGGTTAAAAAAAAATCTATTCATATACCAAAGTACAGGGAGGACTAGCAAAATGACTTCTCGGCTCGAGAGTATAAACCGAGCGTGGAATTCACGAGCATGCTATTTCCAGATGTTGTGTATCCACATCGCCATTAAATATACACATGGACACATACAGGTAAAACACGATACGGAAACTACGATAAATAATATCCGAGTTGAAAAGGTCCGGGAGATTGGAAATGTTTGAGGTTGACGAAAATGTAATGGATTTATGTTCACTCGTTAAATTGTTCGCACAATCAGAATTTCACACCGGTACAACGTGTTGCGTCGCGGCGATCGTATTCGCGTCCATATTGTGCAAGGCTAATGGCCTACACACAAAGAAAAAATATAGCATCCGCGCCCGTGCATGAATATCGTAGGGTTAGTTTTTTTTTCATTATCCACAAAGTATGAACACAACACTCCTCGATGGGCGGTGGATCAACCGGAATCTAGATTTTTCGATGTTTTGAGAAGTAGATGACAATATTGCGTAAAATATCGGTGGTTTTATAAAAAAAATTGAGCCGCCACGCCGCACGCCTTCGCACGCCGCGTTGGATGAAATGGTAAAGAAGTGTACGAGATGGAAAAATACGGCACGCCGCTCACGAGTTTCATGTATATGTGTCCGGCTTCGAAAAAGAATTTTATTACTTACCGTAGGGCCGTAAATTCACGCTGAACAGTAATAACGTATTAGGTGTAATTTAGCTCCCTGTTTAACGTTGCACTTTTCTTTATTTATCTTAATGATTTTATCGAAAAGCTATAAATGCGGCGCGTTCCACGTGAACACAAGTGTTTTTCTCGGGGGGGGATTTCTCACAGTTTGCAATATGGCGGGTTGTTACAACGATTTTCGGTGACCGCATGGGCCGAGCGAAAGGAAGATTGTATTTTTGTGAATGAAGCAACAGCGCACTCTCGTGGCAGTTCAAAGGGATATTTTGCTTCCGACAGGCTGCCAACCGTAGAAAAATTAAAACTGTTATTCCACCACTGCATAATTTCATCTCTGTCGGTACTGAAGAACTACCTCGACCGATCAACATTTCAGGGCGTGACCTACCAGTCGCACGATCAGTAAAGCAGAAAACAGCGGCGGCCGCTTCTTTTTCTTGGAAATATGAACGTTTCCAAGAAAAGCGTGGAATCCAGTTTTCGGTTACTTCTCGCGCATGTTCGTAACCGATAAATCACACAAAGCGGGAAGGGATATTCAATGCATCGCTCAGTTGGAACGAGTCTTCGCCGAAAAATAAGTCAAGAATATCCGAAAACCAAGACCAAAAACATCAACATAATGCGAGCATAATAAACATCAACATTGCGCGAGAGTTGTTCGTGTTCGCATGCATATGGAGATTTCGGGTTGAGCTCGACAGGCAACGAAAATATAATTTAGATTCGCCTCCCACGATCAAAACACCGCGAGTTTTTTCGTAGCTAGTGGCTCAGTGCATCGGGCCAGGCAGATTGACGGTTTGACCCAAGAATTCGTACGTGTTATGTAAACACGAATGTCAACTATGGTTGTGACCTTCAGCCGTTCATTCCGACTCCGCTGCGGGCGATATACATTCTCATTCGATTCAGGTATTCTACGAAAAATCTTATTCCTTGAGTTTCCAAAACTCCGTCGATTTGCTCTTTTTTCTTGAATATTCGAAGAGATTCTTGGTTGATTAAGTCACAATTAGTAAACATTTATGCACAAAAACTCTGTAAAACAAAGGAATCTTGCGGAATAAATAGAAAAACAACGTCTTACAAAATACAAATCGAAACATATGCTTTTCTACAGTCTAGCAATTAAATGTCCATATTCTAATTGAAAATAGTGATTGTTTTGTTTGTATCTTTTCCAGGTTAACCTCTGCATGAAGGATGCCGACCCAAGCAAAACCTCTGAGGTTCGGTGCTCCCGGAATGACATGCTTGTTACATTACAAAGCAACTTGAGGTATGTTGAGTCTTAATTTTATTCCGCAACTACTGCTGACAGATTTTCCTTAGGCATCAAAGAGTTATTAGCAATTTCGCACCAATCTCTGGCCTGCACATGCATTCTGGAGATGTGTTACTTTATTATTAATGGAAAAGAAACAACGTTACAAAATCTACTTAGAACAATAAACTTCGATTCATCTTTTCATTGAAGTCAATGGTACAAAAGAAAGAATCACATGCCCTGAAACGATTGTGTTTCTTAGTTCCGCTTGTTTCTGACGTTCCAGACAATGGCTGAGCAACGAGCAGGTCACAAGGATGTCGGCACGACAGCTAGTGCCGAAAAATATGATTATGACTTGAATAACGCGAAGGAAGGATAAGAAAGCCTCGACGGGACTCAGGAATGAACTGTTGGTCTTGTACAGAGCTTTGCGACTGTCGGAACCAACCAGGATGAGGTCGAAACACAACGTCGAGTTCCTAGAGATGAGGAGACTGCCGGTAAATACGTAACTCGTCATTTTCAAAGTAAACTCTTTTTTTTTACTCTCAAGGGAGAATTCCCACTCCCCAAGCTTGGCAATCCGTATGAAAATGCGCCAGGCTGTATTGTTTTGTAAAATAATGTTGACACAAGTGATTTCTTGGATACAGTGAGCTGAGCCTGAGCCACAGACTACTTGTCTTCAGCGAGAGCCACAAATGCTCTTTCGTACTCTACCCATCGATACAACAAAATACTTTGAACTGTGTTCAGTGACGGGGCGTATGAAAGTTAGGCTTTGAAAGGGACGGTGTCTCACGAGGGTGAAAACTAGAAACGTTTTATAGTTACTTTCGTTTTGTACATGTGGTTGTCGGTTGGAAAAAACGTGGGAATTAAAGAGGAAAAAACTGCAGGATTTTATTCTCTATCTTTCATTCTATGGTAAAACTTCAGATGGGAAAAAACTCGTATCGACGATAGGATTCTCCGACAGTTCCTGCAACAAAGCCAAAAAATCCCAACTGTAGATTAGTTCTCAATTTATTTCTGTTTTCACGTGGAAAAATTTGTAGAGTGACACAAATGGGAAAGTGAATTCGAACGCTTTGAAATTAATTTTATCTTGAAAATGTTGGAAGAGAGAATTTCGCAGGAAAACGCAGCCTTAAGGTGATCCATCGGTCGGTCACGTTACGTCTGAGTGTGCGAAAAAGTTTAGCTACATGACAAATTCGCGGTTTTTTTTTGTTTCGAGGTGCTCGACCTTTATGGATTAATTTTCGATGATAGGGATTGATTTCTGTCTGATTTTTCTTCTCTCTTGGATCGTCGAGCGTCTAAAAAAACGCGAGATCGCAAGAGAACTCCTTATTTATCGACGAAAACGCATTTTTACTGGCTGCTGGTACACTTGCGATCCTCATATGCGTCAATGATAATAGCTTTCGCGGTTTTTTCACTTATTTTACTTCGAATCGCAGTTTGTCTACAGAATTCAGGGGAAAGCCTTCAGATGGGGTTGCTGGTGAAAGCTCGAAAATTTGTAAGTTCATGAAAATTCGAGAGAATGGTATTTTAGAAAACGAGTCGGTAGAGTTTCTAGGAATTCTTCGTACATTCGTATTTACGTAATGAAAAAAAAAAAGGACAAGATTTTCGTTTTTTTTTTTCCCCACCTGGAAATTCCATTGAAATACTAAAATTTCTATAAAATTTTAGTTCACATTCTGTGTAACTTTCCTCTGATATTCGAGTTGCTTCTGTTGTCGATTAAAAAGGAGAGAAATTACATGAATTATTATTCATCCAGGGAAGGTGGCGAGGATCAATCCTCGAGATGCGGAGAACGAGGATGACAGGGGTGCACAGGATAGCGGGGACTGTGAAGAGATTTTACGAACGTGGCGTGGAAAGAGAAAAATTGAAGACGAAGGACGAGGAATAGGCGAGATTAGCGGTTCGTAATGATTTCGCAGTTGGTCTAGTCGTCAAATTGGATGACTTCCGGGACAGCCGGTATATGTGAATGCAGCAGACATATCGAGCGAGCCCATATACGCAGTGTCTGGTCACGTATTCACTGGGAGATTAAGTATCGAAGCGAAAGACGCACGTCCAGTTGAAAACGTACATCTAATGAGATAAATCTTGAAAATATATCTCGAGAGTGAAAAAAAAGGAGAAAAAAGCTTTCCCGATAATTAGCATTCGATAGCAGGCTCCAGATCGAGTTCAACCCTCGATCGAGGTGTTTATAAGCGTTTTTTTTTTCTAATTCAATCTCCTCGAAGGCCGCGCGGAGATTTTTTTGCTTCCGTGAGATAAAAAAATTCGTAAGAATCCGAGGATGAGAATTCCTTGGGCTCATCGCTTTTAATACGTGGTTGTCGATCGGTAAGAGCACCCCGCCTTCTCTCCCTCCTCTACTCTCGCACAACGTGGATAGAAGGGCCGTCACGAGGGTGCAAAACACAAGATAATTCGGCCAGATCGTTTCAATATCATGATACTTTATGTCTATAGTCGTCGTTCCCGATATATATATATATATATATATACTTGTATATACGTATTCACGGTTTACGATGAGAAGCAAGGTTACTGCGGTCGTCGGGTCAGCTACACCGCACGGCCGCCCTCTCGCTACCCTTGTCGCGAGACTGTCTTTCCTCCGAGCCATCGCCTCCTACGATTATATTCTTTGGCATGACGCTCGACGAGCGAAGCGACGCTTTCCCGCGATCTAATCTCTTTTTGTCTCCATTTTTTTTGCTTTTCTCGCTTTTCTCAATATCCGCAATCCGCAGGACACGCTGCTTAGCGAGACGTTCCCGTAATGGACAAAACAAATAGCGAAAAATTCAAAATTTTTCCGACAAGATTATCGGAAAACTTTGAAAAAACGATGCGCCAACTCAATTACCATTGCGAAAGGCAAATTTATAAATTTCCTATCGAGAGATAAGTGGTGAAAAGTTAGTAAAGCTATTGTATGGGATGGATCGATAAATCGCAATCGGCAAATGAGCACATGTAGATTCATCGAGAAAAGGGGAGAGGGAGAGGAAAGAATTGTACGGACGTATTTGCACTATCGTAACAATGACCCTGTGTCTGCGTTGTTAAACAGTAACTACTACAACTTTGGCGAGCGTTCCTTTACCACTTCTGGGCGAGTAACGTGCACGCATGACGAGCTGAGAATTAAAAAGACTTGGGAAGCGTATAAAACGTTGTTTGTTGAGAATATCATAACGCCCTTAAGGTTTGCAGAATGTTGGGTATGCGCTTATGTACAACGACGTATTTTTCCCCTTGTGTAATTGTTATCCAATGTGCGAACGGTGGAGCTGAGAGGAAGCGAGAGAAAACGAGATCGAGAGAGAAGTTCAAAAACCCGATGGTAGTGGAGAGAGGGAGGGAGGGAGGGGGGCGTCTGGGTCACCCCTTTTCATGGTTATAGTCCGTCTGTCTGTCTGGACCGCTTGATTTCGGCTTACCAGGTTTTGCAACCCTTCAAAACTCTTGTCTCTTGTTTTTTGTCGTTGTTTTTTTTTCATCCAACGAGAGTACGCGTTGCAATCGGAGATCGAAAGTGGGAGAGAGGGGATGCGAATAATTCGAGGACGAATCGTATCAGATATTTGGATCGGTAAATCGTGGCTGGTGCAGAACTTTATCGAGTTTTATGAGAGTCAACCCTCATCCCTCTGTCGCTCTCCCTTTCGCTCTTTCCTCCTTTTTTCCTTCGTGCTCTCGCACCGACATCCCCTTCGGTTGGATAAGGTTCTCGAAATCCACGAAGACCGAGCCAGCGAGAGCAAGGGAGAGAGAGAGAGAGAGAGAGAGAGAGAGAAGAGCGAACATGGCGGGAGCAAAGTTGTCTGCGCTGGAGGGGGTGTCTGGGTCAATCCCCTCCAGTCTGGGGGTTCCCAATTCCAAACGCATTTCCCGGGGTTCGCAAATGGCCTCTTCGCCAAATATGTTCTCAACGGTTAAATGTCAAAAAGATTCCCAACTTTCGACTCGTTTTTTTGTCTTCGATTTTCATTCTTCCACCTCGACTAATTATTTACAGGATTAGGTTCGTCAAATGAAAATACCACTTATGAGAAACGCGAGAGAAAATTTTATTATTTTCTGTGTAAAAAAAAAAAAAGAGTCCCGGAAGCGCGTCGATTAATTCGGTTCAAGAATTCTCGGAGCGTTCGAGTTCGAATTGACAATGTACGCAGATTTGTATTCGTATGGGAATATGCGGCTTGCTATATTTTTATTTGGCAAAAAGACGTCACGGTCATGACGTGACGACGTGGATAACACATTTTATGAGTAATAAAAGTGTGAAAAAATGATGCCGACGGGCATAAAAGTGGCACAATTGGTTCAGTGGGGCGGTATTCCCGCGGCCTTGGACGGGGACAGTGATCTCTCACTGTACATAAATATGTACGTGTACTGCATGTACCAATATATCTATGTGCGAGTACAGCACGATTCACAATCGAAGTTGAACGCTCGAAAACTCGCGACGATCTTAGGGCGGTGCTGCAGCTTTGGTATTTTCGGTTAAAACTAAAAAAAAGGCGTTTATTTGTTGTTTTTACAATAATTATTTTGTGCAGGAATGCAACAATGAGGACTCGTGTGAATCGTGCTGTAGAAACGATCGTGGCATCCGAGACGAGCGTATCGGATGCACCCGCTATGCACTCCAGTCTTGCGAGTGTTTGTTTGTGTCTGTATATACATTGGCTTACAGCATAGTGTACAAGACTTCAGTCCAGTATGCCATTCCACTGGCGAGAGCTCGTAAAGAGCCGCGTCAGGCTTTTCTCTCTCACTCTTTCGTTCTTTTTATCTTCCTCTCTTTCTCTGTCCAACACACTCCCATTCTCTTTCTTTCTCGTTCATTGGGCGAGTACCAGCGTGTAATCGTTCAGTGTCGTGCGTGTGAGCTCGCAAATGCGTGTAGTCGCGACTGGCGTGGCTCTCATTCTCGTCATACACTTTGAGTGCACGTACCTCTTTTCAGATCATCGCCCTTCTCGTCTGCATAGATATTCTAAGTTGAAACATTCGTCTTGTGCACCATTCAGTGGAGCATCATCAAATTAATAGGAAAAATTCATTAGATACCGGAGAAATATGAAAAAACCAGAACTATCGATCAAATTTACTCCGATTTTTATTTCTTAGATTCTTGACAAATTTGGCGATGCTATGATGAGAAATATTCGCTGCAAAAATAGCGTCGAATCGTCAAGACCCCATAAAGAAAATTAACGACGGAAATTCGTTCGAAAAGTGACAGAGATTCGTTTGGAAAATTCTTCATCGAATTTTACGATCGATGGAAAAATTCCTCTGAAACTTGGAATCCCCGATCCTCGTGTTCGTCATGATGAATTTTTACGTGCATTCATCGCACTGTACCCGTGAGTTATATAAAGTTGCAGTACTCCGAACTCTCATGTGGTTGGCCCTTTGGTTGTGTGCGGTAGAACTCTGGGAGCGCCGAGAAGTGCGTTAACCCTGGATCGGTGCGTCGGCCCTTCAGCGTTTCTCAAACATAAAGTGCATTACGCGTCGTTCCTCGGTTGTAGAGAGCGGCGAATGACATGCCTGCGTACAACTAATTCAACAAATTTTAAAAACTAAAAGAGAAACAGATTAAAAAACGATAAATTTATGGTGAAAGAAAAACTGAAAAATGGATCGCATTGAATTTTTCTACCGGAGATGTAAAAAATGATAAAATTTTGTTGATAGAGTGTTCGGGAACGTTTGATCGACGCGGGTACGCGATAAATAATCCTTCGAGTCGAATAGAATAGCTGCTCGCGTAAACTGCATTCATTTGAGGGGGAAAGTACAAATATAGAGCGTAAAAAATGGGAGTATACGAGGCGCGAATGGTCAATGTCAGGAGAATGTCAGTAGGAGGGAGAAATTGCAACGAGAGTGGTAAAGCGAAGGCTGCAATTGCTTGGACCTCGATGCATCTAACGTCTCTCTCTCTCTCTCTCTCTCTCTCTCTCTGTCGCTCTGTTTATGCATCCCTCGACAATGTTGCACTGGTCTTTGGGCATTGCACTCTCGGTTGGATGTTCTCGAGGGCGGTCGCAGTGGGTTGATGCACGCGGAATGCACGAGCCTCGAAAAGAGTCGATCTATGACGAGAGAAGCCGAGAGCAAGAGAGAGAGAGAGAGAGGGAAAGCGAAAAAGAGTTTGCAGTGCATGGCAAGCGAATCAAATGCAGTCGCGATCCAGCCCGCCTGTTCGCAGCTGCAACGGTCATCGCGCGTTGTTGACGAGTTCGATGCACTTCGCTCGAGCTCTGCTCTTGCACCCTTGGGTGCATCCATGATTCTCGCGTTGCACTGCTGCAACGAATGACTCAGGCGAGAGCGGGACAGAGAGAGAGAGAGATAGAGAGGGCGCGCGCGCAACGTACGTTCATCGTGAGGGGATATGGCCTTGACCCGACTGCACCGAAGTGCATTGGATCTTCTCAGTTCGAATTCCCTCCGTTCGAACGCCACGTCCCCTCCCCGCGATTTTTTTTTCTTTTCACAATATTTAATTACCTTATTATTACTTAATAATTCACAGGCATAATCTACTTTGCAGACGCTGACTGCATTTTAACTTTCGCCCCAAGTTATCCTCATTTATTCAGGAATCACTTTCTTCCAATCTCTTGTCGACCACCGGTGACGTCAAATTCCAAATGAAACCGTACGAATTATTCATGCATTTCAATTGATAATGATTCAATTATTTAATGGCGTCAATTTTCCATACGGGATAATAAACACCTGCGTCTTAATTCGAGAACATAATTCAAACGGTAAGACGATAGGATCGGCCGAAGCCACAAATGTTTGCGGCTTATTAAGTGCCACTTTTTTTTTCTTTCTCTTTCATTTGTTACGTGTACGGAGTACGTAATGTCTGAATTTTTACCAATAAAATTCCACACAAATTCTTCAATCGCGAGTTATTTATCAGGAAATAATGAAAACTTTTGCTTGCTTTTTTTTTATTTCTCAAACGTGCAGGAAAGTATTTGAATTTTTGAAAGAATTTTTTACTCCTCGGTAGAATGAGTTCAATGTCTCCCGGACGACTTTGCTTGAGCACAGCAGAAGACAAAAGCCTGTGGAAAGACTCGTGGAGCAAGTAATATGACTTCCCTCCACTTACGCCTCTGTGGGAGCCGGTATATCTTTATGGAGCACCAGTGTCATCGACACAGACTATTAGCCCCTTCCCCTCTCCCAACCCTCACCCCGTTCAACGTCCGACGTTTGTTCCCATTGTAAAAAGGTCAATGCATCTATCGTCAGATAACCTTATCACATTGTCACGTCGTGCAAATATTTAATGCCCTTGTTAAGTTATACAACGTCCCGAACCCGAACCGAAACAATGTGGATGTTGTTTCCATTATTTTTCTTCGTCATTTTCTGCGCCGAGTCCTCGCGATAAATTTCTCGATGAATTGTGCAAAAAAAAAAAAAAACAAGAGAGAATCCTCAATGTTTTTTTTTTGTCAGAAATCTTCGGTCTCGTGGAGCTTTTTAGTGAAATTTTTTTTTCTCTTTCGATGTGGAATTTTGTAAATGATTAAAATGCGAGGACGCAAGGTCCTGGTTTTATTCTCTTGAGACGAGATGAACGTAAATTTTTTTATTCGGCTACAACAAAGACCGCGAGTGACTCGAAGTCGGTTCAGTTTTCTGACTCCCAGGAGATTCGGGAATAAAAATCGAAGCAAGGTCACACGGAATTTGCACCGAATTTCGCGCACATTTACGACAAATCCTCTTCACCCCGAGTATTTTTCTCTCCCCCTCGCCCTCCGCATGCTCGCGCTGGATTTTCCCGGCGGAAGGCGTATTTATATATCGGACCGAGAGGCATGTATTTCGGTCGAGAGACGCGTGCCGTGATAGCTTTTCTACACAAACGGGGGAATTTCTCGCCCTCAACCTTGAACTGATGAACGCACACAAGAGCTCCGACGAGCGCCGATGTCCTGGCCTCTATTCTTGTCCTTTCTTTCCTCCCTTGCCACTTTTTTCCATTCAATTTCATTTTAACCAAGCCAAGCTTTCCCAAACGTACGCAAAAATATCGAATTCACCATAAACATTGTTCGCCCATTATTTCACACAATAAATTGTGTCAAAAATATTATAATTCAGTCGTTGAAAAAAAAAATGAGTCCGTAAAGATCGCCCCCAAATCTATTTTGAGCGAGAATAAATTGGAAATTCTCGAAATTCTAGTTTTTTGTTTGAAATTTTTTGTCGTTTGGGTGAAACACGGGGGACTACTACTTACCCGAGACAAAAATAGTTAACCTTGAACTGACATCTCCAGGGAGTGGAGGTTGATTCAGCGTGCTGTGAATCAGGATGGCGACATTGAATGCGGGAATCCCGTAACGTTTGGAATTACGGAAAAAAACGTGCCAGCAGGCTCGCCAATTTCGTCGTTCGAGTTCAATTCTTTTTATATGAGCGCTTTTTTTTTTTTTATTCTCTAAGGGAACGAGACTTTTCAAAGTTTTTTCTCTCTCGAACACACTTTCGTGGACGTTCACTGCATATCCAATTTTCCCACGAGTTTTATTCCATCATCCATATTTTTTTGCGTTCACGGTGATCGGCAAAAAAATTGTGAAAAAAAAAAAAAAAATATCATTATGAATAAATATTTTGAAACAACGAAAAATACTTTCGACAAAGTTTCAAAAAAGAAACAAAAAATCAGAAAACTAATGACCGTTAAATAAATATTTTTTTGTACTTTCCATTGGATCGTTTCCGGCGGAACGTTAAAAATCCAGCGATCGTTGTCATTGTCGTGATTGAAAGACTCATCGGCGAATAGGAGTGCGGGGCTTCCGAACGCCGCAAAGTCCGACGACCTGACCATAGGCTGCATTATTTTATCGATCGACCGGTAACGAAAAGTGGGGTCGGATAATAAGGCTAATGCTCCCATCTCTGTCCCGACGCATCGCTATGAATTAATACACATAGATATATATGTATGGGGTCGTCCGGATGTTGATCGAGGGTGCCGCCCTCCTCGAGCCTCCGTGAACAAAGAACGTCTGCGAGAAATTTAATGTCCCGTATCAGACACAGTTTCAACCTCCTAAACTAGTGGAAGCTTGCCAGAAAGGGACACGTAATGGTGCTAGTAAGAGTGGATAATGAAAATATGATTTACTTAGCGATTGCAGCTCAGAAATTGTTTCCACCCTTTCGATTATTGAGACATAAAAACGAATGAGGAATAATTTTTGAAATTCCTCTTGTAATTGCTAAACTTTTGAAATATTTCACGAAATCTGGCGTCACGGCAATCAAGCTATTTCGAATTGATTAATTAATACATAAATTTTTTTTTTTGTACGAAAAGCAACGTGACTTTTCGTTGCATCGATTAAAAATGAGAAACTCTGCATCGGCAGGTTTCTCGCCGTCTCGGTCGTCTGTGGGTGAACTTGACTCTCCCAACATGACGGAGGTTGCCCACCACTGCGACGTCGAGCAGAATAGAAGACGAAGCACATACGCCTATACATATAATATCGTTGAGTAGACACGCGATAGTGCTAGGGGTGACGCGTGGGTGGAACATCGAGCGCGTACACGATATGGAATAGTGAGAAAGTGCAATGTCTGTCTTTCCCCTCGGTCGACGACGCCAGTCGCCCAGACTTTGTCCCAGCAGCGAGCAACCCCTCTTGGGGTTACGTACATATATTCATCGCACGATTCTACGAAATATCTTCATTTTTCTGAGTCAGGCTTCGAAAACTCTCGATCGATATTTTACGCGAAAGCATGAAATAAAAATCGCGAAAACCACCGCATCGATCGTTTGCGAATAGAAAAAGAGACGCAAAAATGTGTTTCTATAGGATCGTCTGACGTGTGTTCTTTCTTGGCTCAGCATCAAGAGTCTAAGCACAGGGTTGAACGATCCTTCTAATTTTACGTCGTCGTCTCCTTCATTGGATACGTTCAAGCATATTTTTCTTTTTCCAAGTCTAGCTCAAATAATACAAATAGATTAAAGTCCATTAAACTCCTAGTACATGTGAGTAAGAGTGGGCAAAGAAATAGACGGAAGGAGGGACGATCATAAACGCTCTGCGTTGATTTTCTCCGGGCTGTCTTTATATATGGACACGCATGAGAGCCAACATTATGAAGAAGCTTTTGGGTCCGTCTTTACAAAGTGCGAGAGAGGGCTGTTGAGGTAGAAACGCGAGGGAACGAGGGGGCTCGGAGGAGGAATGAAAGACAGTCGAAAGCAATTTTCGATAAGACCATCGGGGGGCTTCCTGGTTTGGGTGTTTTTCAGACGTTTCGAAAGAGGGATGGGAGATGATCGGGACGATACGCGGGGCATCGTTAATGCTGTGGGATGCTTCACAGAAGGCTTGAGAGTGTATTCTTTTTTCTTTTAGGGTTTCTCTGTGCACTGGCTGGTGGTTTGGCGAAACGTTAACTTGGCGAGGTGCATTTTGTTGTGAATGATGGTAAGGGCGTCGAAGAAAGCACCAGGGTAAGGGTGGTTTTCGTCTGGCCACGTAGTAAAAGTCTAGGGGAGTTGAAGGAGAGTTTCGTTGGAAGGGGGCGAGAGCGAGCGAGGCACGAAAGAGACGGACAGAGAGAGAGAGAGAGAGAAAAATAAATGGAAAGAGTGAGGAAAGTGAAAGAGGAGAAAGAATAGTTGATAGCACTGGTGCTCTGCAATGCTTTTGAATGTCAATGTCTTTGTCTTCCATTTCGTCGGATCGGCCGAACTCGTACTTACCATTACAGCAAACTTTTTATGCAGATACGTACGCGTAAGTAATAGGAACAAGGGCAAACGGTGTTGGTATTGGTGGGACAGAATGCACATTGCAAGATTTTACGTTCACTCGGACCTGGGCGCATCGCTAGCAATTCTTTTTGTCTCCTCGTTCTCCGGGCTTCACCGGTTTTTTGCTGTTACTAGCTCCTGGTACATGATGATGATGATGATGCATCGGCCAGTCTGAACGTGAAACAACGAATGTTTTGACACAGCCACCCCGTCCTCATCTTTCGCCCCATGCCTACATCTTTTTTCCTCCTTTTTTAAGGGCGTTTCGTGCAGAGAGCCCCTTGAGACGCGACGCATTTTACGTAGCCTGTTGTCTGTGAGAATGGATGAGAGTTGTCTGGCCAACTTGCAATCGCCATTTTTTTAAATGTCGAAAATGTTATTCAACCGGCTCTACAAACCCGTAATTATAATTTTATCCGTTGAAGGGCGAAAGAGAAATTGCAGCAAAACTCTTAATTACTGGCCGCGTTAATTCTTCCTCGAAATCATGAAGAAACGTCAAACCCGTACAAAATACTGAATAACTCGCAAAGTTCCGTTCGGAATCGCAATCAACATTATTTTTACTTTATGCAACGGGCACATGAGAGACTCGAAGTATCGGAAAAATTGGAGGAAGAGCAGAGAGAGAATGGGGTGAAAAGGAATTTTTCTCGGGACGATTTTCTCTTAGCCAAAACTTTTCTTTCTCGATCTCGCTCAGAGTCGACAACCTTCTCTTTCACTGGAAGTTGCATCGTATATCTTGGTTTATCTCTGTATCAAATCTCTCTCTCTCTCTCTCTCTCTCTATCCCCTTGGCTGCGCGCCCCCGAGTCTCGTTCGGTCGCTGCGACGTCTGCTGCTTCGGATTCTGTGGATCTGGGTAGTCGGGTTGCACGCACACAGGCATGTACACAAATGCAGGCCATAGAGATAGTACGTGAGGCTGTTGTGTATCCGAGCAGGCACGTGGCTCAGTGTGGCTTTGTAAGTGTGTAGGGTAGAAGGTAGAGGAGGTTGAGGTCGTCGGGCCTGCGGGAACGAGGCATTGACCTCCAGTGAGTTAGGATGTCTGCCGGTATTGATTCAGAGGGCTCGGGAGCGCCGACGCTCCTCGACGCCACCAGCAACAGCAGCTTCGTCCCTACTGCCGCATCAGCTCCCGTTCGTCGTGTTCATGCGTTAGTACTCCCACATCCAGCGCATGGATCCGTGCACCAACTTCTCCAACGAGGGTCGCCATAACCACTCAACTTCAACATATACGCATTCGACCAACACATAAGCACACAGCCGGAGACCTATATATGCGAGAAATACGTATAAACATATAAATTTCATTTGCACTGAATACTTGCAATCGAGAGGACTCAAAGTCCCAAATTTCTAGGATAAACCGGCAATGCCTTTCTGCGATCCACAAACGATGTGTCTTGTTTCTATACACACCACATTCGGTACATAGATCCAAAGCCAACTGGTATAGTATGACGCCAACAGGAAGGAAGGAAGGGCGACCAGACAGAAGGGAAAGGGTGCAACGTACTGGGGCACACATTTTCTGGCATCCCTCACTTCTGGAGGGTGGGAACACCGGGGAGGGCAGCAGCGCCCTCTACGCATCTCACAAAAACCATCGAACCCATCTGATAACGTTGCAGCGGCTTCAGCAGCTCGATCGATTTCGCAGTAGAAATATCTGTGTGGATCAGACGTGAATTATTTTAGTTGGTTACTCCAATTCAATTTCCGAATTGCTCTTGTTCTGAGCTCAATTTTTCTACGCAATGGTTTTAGGGAATTTCTGCGTTTTTTTTTTTTCATACATTTTTATTGTGCACGGTCGGATCAGATTTTACGCAAATTTTTCAGAACGTTAATGACTCCGAGAGATGATTTAATATGTTTCGTTGATTTAATGAGGAACGAGGTATTTTTCGAAGCGTTGAAAGAAACGGAGATCGATGTTGAGGTTACGAAAGGTTTCGGCTGGCACTTAGCGAAGGTTAGCCCACACGAAAGCCTGCAGTTTTGCGAGTACGTTGGAGTTGTGCGAAAATTACGAGGCTTGGTAAGCCCGGGGCCACCCACATATATAGCCCTCGACCGGGAAAACGTGGATAGAGCAATGGGGTAAAGAGGCAAGAGAAAAAGAGAGGGAGGCAAAGAGGAGATATAGTCCGGTCTGGCGCAAGGGGAAGGGCGAGGGGTGGATAGAAACGTGCACCAGTGTGCAGCACAGTACAGACAGGATGGAGGCACTGGGGCGAACTTTCGCTCTCTCGAGCCACACGCGCGCACCAGCCATTGGAACGACGAAAACTCAGCCCCGTCGTCGCACTACTACCTGATAGCACTAGTTTCCTCGCGTTCACATCGTCATCCTTCCCGCACCGCCCCATAAACTTTGATATAGTTTCAATTCTCCTTCAACTCGTTTGTGACGTTCGCCCTCGTTTCATGTATAAACAAACAAGAAAATAATAAACAAAATATCATATAGCGAGTCTCGCAACATCGACCCTTGAAATGGCTAAAATTTTACTTTGAATTTTGAGCCATTTTTCAAAACAATGTGTTTGGATAATACTAAGGAGAACGGAAATCGGGGAGGGCGAATAAATGAATGAGTCTGTACATTTTTGATCGGTAAGGAAGCGCCGTTAATTGAGTAATTTGATGATTGTTGTTTGAGAGCAGGATATGAGAGACGGGACTAAGGGCGGAGACGTCGAGTTGTGTTTTTTGTTTATCGGAGAGAAAAGGCGATGAGGGATGTCGAGGGAAATATATACTTTTCTTTGTGGAACTGGAACGTGAGAGTCGGGTGGTGGTGCGTAGGTGTGGGAAAGAAAACGCGTCAACTCATCCCTCGAGTGTTTGGCGGGGGGAGGATGAGGAATTGCTGCAAAAAGGTAGGATGCCCCAAGTGCGAGAAAGACGGGAACAATGAGCGAGGAAACGAAGCTCGAAGAATGGCGGACGACGACCCTTTCCTGGTGTGTGCAACGACTGCGATCGATCCTCGCCGCCGTCACAGTCGCCAACACCATCCTATAGTCCCCATCACCGCAACCCCGTCCGCCCAAAGACTCGGATTATTTACCCTCTCAAAGGGAGAAGAGAATTGCCCGAGAACACCAAAAGCTCTTTTTAATTAATCGCGATTATGCGCGAGACGTTGTCACGTCTTATTTTTCAGACCCAAATTTGAACAACCCCTCGTGGCCACCAAATTTGTACGCGCGACTTTTATGCGCCAGACCGGAAGTCAGATTCGCATGATAAATAGCACGATCCCGAAAACGCCCGATCGTGTCGTAAACGACACGAAACAAACGAGCTGACACGTCATCAATATTGGGGAACATAAATTGACTAAAATTCGAGAGCGAGCTGCATGCGAGTCCATGGGAATCGACATGGCATTGCTTTGCCACGTGTTGAGGAGCCAAAGCAAAACGAAAAAAGTCACAAATATGCTGCGAATTCTTTCAAACGTTATTATGCCATCTCAATGAATTGTCATTTGTAGATTTTTGCCTTCAACGAAAACGAGAAACTGTAAACATAAGAGGAACACGACATTTTATTTTACCTCGGAAGTTGCATAAAGAGAAGCAAAGCTCGGGCTCGACAAAGGTACAATTTCAAAGAGAAATACGTTGCACTTTGATGTGAGACGCGACGATAGACTAGGAGAGCTCGATCGCAGCAACGCGTTGGAAAAAGGCGTCAAAGGCTGCGAATTCGCTACAGTCGCGATAAAAAGAAGAGAAAGAACGAGCGAGAAAGAAAATAAAAAAGAGAATGAGAATTTGAATGGAGAAAATGGTCGTCGCGGGTGCGAGCAAAAGACGAGAAAGCAAGAGAGGGAGAGAGAAAGAAGTGCACGGATTAAGGGATGAGGCAGAGAGGAGTAAAAAGTCTGGGGGTCTCGAAGTCGCGAGGGTCGCCAATGAGACACACGCACACAAACAGAAATAAAGAAAGAGAGAGGGAGAGATTGTCTGCACAAAAGCCACCAAGCTGTCTAGACGTCGCGTTGTTTAGAGTAAACAATATTCTCTCGAGGTCTTCCCTTTTTTTTCTCTACCATCATAATCGAAAATTAACATTCCCACAGTCCTGCAATAGCCAACATAAAAATCAATGATTCTATTGATTGTTTGACCGCGACATTAAAATTCATTTTATTCCCCGCGATTAGATTCAATTAATAAAATTCACAAAGCACAACCGAATTTGAAAATTATTTCGAATGAAAAACCCGCAAAGAACGAGGAAACGATTATTTAGTTGGCATGTAAACGAGTCTGCGGAGGAGGGATGGGTGGGGGCATCAAAAGTGGGATTATCAGTTGCACGCGACGCAGGTGGTTGCCCGGCATTACTGCACAGCCCGATACAGTCACCAGGTTATTAAGGTGCATATATTTATTCGACAAATATTTCTATCACGTGCCCCGACGGTAGATTCGTGCCTCGAATGAGCACGAATCTTGGACGGAGTATCGTGACGTAAACATAATTGGCTTCGATCACGTAAACAAGAGACACACATGACACGTTGCAGTTCCGATAACATTGTTTCAACTTAGAGATACATATTTTTAAACATTATCGTTATTATCGCGGGTGGCCAATGGAGAAATATATTTTTATCGTTACAACAGATTTCAAGGGGTAGCTCATTTCGTGTGCCACGAAACGAGGGAGAATAAGCCAAACTTGCGCGAGACACACTAATTGCGCACTCCAGACTCTCCGAGAGGAGATCCAAGCTTTTTTTCACCCCTTAATCGAAGCAGTTTTGATGCATTGCGAGGTACATTGCCCTGCAAATAGTTATTTATTTATGAAAACATAGCAGATTGTAATATTCTTATAATATTTGCTTGTTATGGTCAGTAAGTTTATAAAAAGACTACGGTTGAAAGGAAACGATGAAAAGGGCGGAAAAAGAGAGTCGATGGTTGATGACTAGACGATAAGGGGTGTCTGCCCTGTTGGGAATAAATTATTCCTGAGCGATCACCGTGTCGTCGAGCTTTTGCGATTCCGCTTGTTCAGTTTTTCACAGCCGAGCTTTCCCGGTTGCGTGAGCGTAAATTTACGTTACATCGTGCGTCGTTTCCCACAGGAGTACAAAAGGGAACGAAGCGTTAACACCGTTCTCCTGCATCGTCGCGCCTCTCCCTTCGACTTTAACCCTTGAACGCAATGCGTAGGGTTCGCGATAAGAAGAAAAAAAAAAAAAAAAACTGGCAGAAAATCAGGAAGCTCGTAAAAAATGTGAAAAACAAAATATTGCATTCATTAAATATAATGATTCGTTTCGCAGAATTATCTCGATTGCAACTAATTAAAGTTGCAAAGTTATTACAAAAGTATCGAAGGGAATTAATGGAAAACTATTTTTCTTCACTTTCAATTGATCGGCGAATATATCTGTGTGCACCCGCGTGAGTGTGAGTCAGCAGGCTTGTTGGGGTGTCTGAGGAAGTAAATGTATAGAAATTTGTGAACGTGGCAATAATACGCTGCGTCGGCAGACTATTCGTCGGTGTAGCTGGCTGGCTGTGCTGCGAGAGAGCTGCAGAGGGAACGAGGCGTCTGGTAAGGGCTGTTCGGGGATGAAGTAGCAGAGAAATCGTCCACCCCCGCGACGTACTCTAAAACGTGCTCGACAAAGTATTCCCTCCTCTCTCTCTCTCTCTCTCTCTCTCTCTCTCTCTCTCTTTTGTACTGGCTCGTCGCCATTTCCTTCTTCTCGCTTCCACACGCTTTCGCCCTTGTTTTTCTCTCTTCTGTACACATTTTTACGTCTCTCTTATTCACTCGCCCTATCACTCTCTCGCTCCCTCGTTCTCTTTTCAGTAGCAGCGAAAGTTGAGGCTGGAGTACGGACTTGGACTTCGGATCCAGACTAGGGTAGAGAGGAAACACAGAGATGTATATATGTAACTATGTAAAAGTGCTATATGTCGGCTACGAGTACTCGTCGTCCTCGTCGGTGTGCAAAGCCTGTGTCGGCTTTCGTACATGGTGTTTGAGTGTGTGGGTGTAGACAGGAAAGGGGTGAGAGCTCCCCATGTCTGGATGCATTGGCGTAGTTTCTCCCTACAGCAGCCTCTCGGAACGAGCCATGCCTCAAAGTTAATGGACGCCAATGCACGGATAATCGGGTCATGGTGCAAGTTTCCTAGACACTGTTCCAAGTTTTCCACTTGCTCAGTTTATCCACCGCACGATATGCTCTCCATTCCCTGCGACCACCATATATATTATGTTTTCCGAAACTCTGCTGCTCCGTGAACTCGATTAGTTTGCTCAATTTTCTATTCCGATACGATGCGATGGTGGAAATAATCTCTGCGAGAAACTCGAGCAGTGAATAAAATATTCGACTCGGGCCGAGGGGTCAAAAATTTTACAAATCGAAAGTTGCACAAAGTTGGCAAAATGTTGGGCGTTCCGACTGTAATATTTATGCGGAATAGGCTATAGCGCAATAGATTTGTTGCCGTAACCGAAAAAGAAAGAATTGAACGATGGGCGGATCGTTCGGGGCGATGTCATAACGTGTCTGGACTGTAAGGGAAATAAAAGTAGAAGAGAAAGAAATAAGGATAAAAAGAGTGTTTATCCGGGAATCGATTCCGGTTGTGGCTCGTTCGGCCCGGCGGGACTTTTGCATCCCCTGTATATGGGGTGGCAAGGGCCTCTTGGTGCGGTGACCGCTTGTTCTCGTCGTCGTCGTCGTCGTCGTCGTCGTCGTCGTGAGAAGGGTGGAAAAGCGTGTGGTGTTTCGCGTGCGTCTCTATGTGTCGGAGGCTCGAGTATGCGCGACGAAGGAAAGAGCGAAAGGGAGAGATTTGCGCGCGCAACCCCTCCGGTGCAGTGGAGGTCATCCACCTGAAAGGTCGGGGTCACGCTCTTACTCGCCAGAACAGCATCGCCAGAGCAAGAGCGAGAAGGACGAGGCATCAAAGTCAAAGTGGGAGAAGAGCAGTGGAATTGAAGCGCAAGCTGCATGGTGGGGATATGTCGTCGGCGACGACACTACAGGGTCGGGGGCGCGCAAATCTATATATCACCATAGCAACCCCCGCGCGCGCGCGCGCGCGCGCCCACCCACCCAAGGCTAGACGCGCTTCTCTCATTGCGGCTCATTCTTCCGTCTATGTATAATACTCGACTATAATCTCACTCATCCACCAGACATGAGACAGAAAGAGGGTGCATGAGACAAAAACGGAACGCGAAAGGGAGAGAGAGAGAACTAACGAGGTTGGGGGTATAAACGAGGGAGTCTTGAAGCAAAAATAGCGATTCGTCGAATGGCTTCTTTGTCTAGCTATGACGACGTGGCTGTTGTACGGATGTACTACAGACCTGCTGTACACTCGATATCAAAAAAATTCACGTCATCGTATGTTAATGGAGAATATCGAGGATTCAAATTGAAAAATATCTGTCAATTTGATTTAAATATTTTTCTCATTCATCAGCATAAATTAACATTAAAGATCACGAGCGAAAGTCCGATTCTACGTAAAAATTAATTTTTCATTATTCCCAAAAAACGAATAAGCGATTCGGACAAAATTTTGTCATTTTTTAGCATCTTGCCGGAAATAAATTTCATTGTTTTCGCGTGGCAACTTGCATTTTGGGCAGGACTGTACGTCCAATTTTTCTTTAATTCTCTACACTAGCTACGTTACGTACAAAAGCAAAGACACCCACCTTCGGCGGAGCTTAATTTCTCTTTTGAGACCCACATCTTATTACGCAGTTCCTGTGCCTGACGCACGTGGTATTTATTTTCCATAAATATCTATAAATATCCCCAAATAAGGACGAGCTTAACCCAGTTCGAAATGAATGGGAGACGAGTCAAGACGAATTTGACTTATCGATCCAAGGGCATCTTTGCAGTTTCAATGACGAGGCAAATTTTTATATCATCGTGCGTTGCTATCGGCCAGTTTTTGAGGGTTTTTTTTCGTTCATCTCGATGAATGGCGTTTCGCAAGAATTTCCATATTCACCGAGAAAAGAGAAAACTCGTTTTCGTGAAAAGAAATATGGCTCTCTGTTGATTAGAATTTTTAATATTTCATTTACGTAATCGAGAAACTCGATGATATCGAGTTGTACGATGTAAAAAACTCCATTCAACTTCAGCCGGTCTAGCTAATGCACGGACCTCCCTCAACATTAAATATTTACAACGCTCGCGTCCCTTTTGTCTGAGCCACGAAACTGTAGCTCTTCGTGTAATTCTCTTCGGAAATGAAAAGAAAAAAAAAAAAAATGCAGTACAGACCCTGCAATCGCGAGCAAAACATCGTCCGTGTGTTTGCCCACGAGACGTAAATTGCTCTCCTTACCTATTCTTAACATCTTGCCTGCATGTCCATAAATTACGGTCACGTATGCTCAGTTCGAGCTAAAATTGTAAGCAAGAAAAATGCAGCTTTAATTCGTATTTTCATTGATTTTCAAAAATCCCACTTTTTATTTCAATTTCTTGAGATTCTGGGACGTCCAGCAGCGCACCGGGAATTTTCATTTATTTTGACCGAAAGTTCCCATATGTATGGTGATTGAAAATATGGTCTCGCACCAAAGTGTAGAATCCAAGAAGGGCGTTCAGCGAATCTTTGAAAATAAACTGGCCGACCTTTTGACGATTTCTGGAGAAGGGAGAGGGAAGGGTGTGAGTACGTTGCACTTTTTATGCAGAGGACAGCATTTGTTTCGTGTATGCACTGATAAGCCAACCCCATCATTTGCAGGGGCCCCGTGCAGCAAATTTTTCCTGCCGTTTTTTTACCTTTGCGACCATATGCGACGATAGCGTAGGGACAAAAGTGTAGCTGGCAAACATGAACCGAGCGAAATACAATATTTATTTGTAATTACGCTCGCGCTCGGGCATGTTTTTTTTTTTTTGCGGAATTTTCCATCGCATTAAAAATTCAATCAAGCAGAAGTAAATCCTGGGGATCGATAAAAAAAAACTGAATCAGCTTGTGATAATTTGGCGTTGGCTAATAATCGTTAGTTCATTCATCCACAATTAACGAAAATAAACAAACAAACAAAACGTTCAAAGGGAATTAATGTCATTTTTAGAAACGCGAACGATATTCGATAGCGTTTTATTTTATTTTATTTTTTTTGTCATTTTAGGAGACAAATGAAGTGCAACCTGAAATTACCATCGGGTGCATTCTGAATCTTTTAGTTGCCATCTTTGCGAGGGTATAGAGCGACTATTTTTAACTTGAAATGGAGCCTTACGTATAACATTAAGCACGCACGTAATATCGATCTTATTTTAATGGCTCGATCTCCCTCGATGATTCACATCTCGTCCTGGGAAATACGAGACCCGAACGGTTAGCATCACGAGAAAGAGAGACAAAGCGTGAATGCTCTTTTTTTGTTCATCGTGGGGGAGAAAAATGAATAGTCATCCTATTTAGTTCTGTATATATTTGGTGCACGCACACAGTCGTAGTGACGTCATAGAATAACGTACGTTTGTTCGGAGGCGTTCGGAGTGGAACTCTATTTTTGGGACCTCGACTTACCACAGGGTCACGGTTTTCTCTCCGTTTGTTTCATTAACGTTTTCGTCACGAGAGCCCCGCATCCGGAGCCTCGGTTTTAACTCGATTTAACATTTTTTTCAGCTGTGTTTCAGTGGAAAAATGATCAAAACCATTCTCGCATTCCCTTTCGTTCATTCGTTTCGAAAAAATAATGAAAATTATAATCAAAGAACACGATTAAATGAATCGTCATTTTTTTTTCATACAAAATGAATAATAATCGACGAACCGTTGCAATAGCAAGTGTCCAAGTTTTCACGATTACGATAATTCCATCGCTTTCTATTTGTCCGATTGAAGAAAATATTCAATTCTCATAATTTCTCGGTTACTCAACTTTTTTACGATGTTTACGCGCAAATTTGTTTTCATGAGCACTCCTCAAGATTGCGGCCACAGAACCAATGATGGCGGAGTTTTTTAACGCGAAAAAAAATGAGATTACAGTCGTCGCCTGATCGTCGAATCGACGATTCAATGTCACCGATAAAAGCAACCCTCATCGAGATTCTCGCGGTCGCACGGATAACAAAAATGAAAAATACAGCGTACGGGACAAAGCTGCAGGTGCATGGTCGAAAATATTTCTCTTAAGAGCTTTTTTTTCTTGAGAATAGGTCAGTGAGGTGTATTCCAAGGAATAAAATCTTGATTTTGAAAAAAGTATAAATTTCGTTATCGAGCATTCCGGTCGGACATTCTCTCGATGTGTTCTTATGCTTGTTCTTGTGCTTTGTGTCGAGTGTGCCAAAT
Source organism: Campopleginae sp. 14b (assembly GCA_030522525.1). Lineage (NCBI taxonomy): Eukaryota > Metazoa > Arthropoda > Insecta > Hymenoptera > Ichneumonidae > Campopleginae sp. 14b. The sequence continues at coordinate 73,184 of JAPYYS010000865.1, forward strand.
AATCGGTCGATAAGAGGTTCAATGTCAAGCTCAGAAGCTGATAGCTCATATCCATTTGTTGGTCAACGCCGATGTTTTATCCTCGAAATGATAAATCGTGAGGAAAAAAATTCATTTTGTAATTTCTACGTAGGCCATGGATTGGTTTATGAATTTTTTCACTCCATGAGGCATCACGATAATAAAATATCTTTTGCAACGAATAACATCGTGGAAAGATCCGCCTCGATGTCTAAAGCCGAATCTAAATGCTTGTCACGAGAGGGCGGTACGATGTTGACGTCTTTTTATCGACCCTGCACTTTCTCAATGCTAACGCCAATAATCCTCGAAATTATCACAGGTGCGGTGGCATGGCACATCATTTTTCAATACTACGTTGCTCAACATGAATAAAAAATATGACGTACACACATTCAACATTAATAATCCTCGCACTACCGCTGCTTATTTTAACGGGTCACGTAATCAGCATCTCAAGGCGATAAATTAACTTAAAAATAGAAATCAATTGACGATAATGACAGTAAGTGTCGTTTTTTTTTCAATAAACTTACCGTCCGTCTCTCTCAATTCCGTCAAACTTGATTTTCACGAAAAATTCGAAACATCATTACGGAATCCAGGAATAATCATAACAAGCCTCTGGATGATGCATTTTTATAAATCAAATTTAAAGAAAAATCAAAAAATCAATTGAACAGTTATTCGTGCGTCTGTTGAGGAAAAAAGGGGAGTCCCTCATTCTCTTTGTTGAATCTTTTCGTTGCGCGTTCGGAGCGGAAAGAAGTGAGACGAAAAATTCAACAGAGATTCATGATCGCGTTGTCTTTATGATTATTTTTCTTTTTATAGATAGCGAAGAGTCAGCGATATCTTAATTGCGCGGCGTCAAAGCATTTCAATTAATGGATTTTAATGTTTTTTTTTCCTGGATGGGATTTCGAGAACTCGTGTTATCTTTTTTTTGTTGTTGTTTAAGTCGTTATGACTTCGAATTTGTAACGGTGCATTTTTTGTGGTACCTCGACCAGCCCCATTGCGACTTGTTTTTACGACTCAAGGACGCTCAACAGGTGCGCGAATAAAGATTCTTCACTTTTTAATTAACAGAGGTTCACCTTAATTCTGTCGCTGCTGATATCGCCAGTTTCATTCATCATCGTATAAGAGACTCGTCTCGATTTGCGACTCGAGCGCGAATCGCTTGAATTACAATCGCTGCTCGTGTTCTTTAACGTCCGCGATTCATTTCGTCCGGTGCAAGTATCACGTGAGCTTATTAGCTCACGCGATATCTCATTTTATTAATTTAATTTTATTAATTATTAATGTTATTAATTTTATGAATGTTTTTTTCTTCATTTTTCTCAATCGAACGAGAAAATTTGTTTAAATTTTCTAATTGAAAGAAAAATGTACTGTGAACTGTGACAATGTTGAATCACGGAAAAGAGCGATAATGCGTTATTTGCGTGAATGGAATTAGCCTGTGGATAAATCAAAATAGATTCCGACTGCCATTGAGAATTTAATCGCGCGGGTTCGTTACGTTGTATTTGCGAAAGCACGCGAGCTCCGAAGCACAACATTTTGATAAACCTCGGTCGCCTCAATGTCCCCTTTCTCCTCTGCTCAGCGAATTGGCGGATCCGACAACAGATTGGTTTGTTGAATCGAGAAAGAACCTTGCAGCGAGATTATCGGTCATCGGCAGTCGCGTTGAAGCCTTGCATTGCTGCACCGCGGTATCTCGCTGATATGCCATTTTTTTCTTTCAATTAATTGCTTCTCCGACGAAAATGAACATGAGCCAATGGTCTTTGTGCATGCAGCCAAGTGGGAGGAACGATTTCTTCGCCTACTTTTCGCGTCATTAAAGAAATGAAAATGCAATTTTTTTCCATGTTTTTTTTTCACGTAATCTCCGCGTTTGAGAAAAATAATAATAATAAAAGGGTGAACTGTGAAAAAGAAATAATAGAAGTGGAAAAAATCTAGACGACTACGAAAGGTCGAGAAATAAAAACGAAGCGAGTCTGGTGGTGAATGTCTAGACTGGCCCTATGGGCCCTTAAGGCCGCGGGTATATTATGGACGAATGGCGAGAGGGAGAGAGGGCGGGAGGGGGTTGCTTCTACATATATATTATAGCGAACGCGTTCGACGCCGAAGGGCCTCAAACAAAGACCGGTTTCCATATGAAGGTCACTAGTTCAATGGCGCGTAGTATACTATTCCAGGCTGAGACGAGAACAAAAGAGAGAAAAAAAAAGAAAATGGCATTTTAAAAAAATAACTAGAGTGCTGAGTGGCGCAGTGAGCTAGAAAAAAAAGTAAAAAATATCTCAAAAGAAAAGAAGAGCGAAATTTGGGTCCGATGGGCCCATTTTCGATATTAAAAGCCTCCCAGAGCCCGGGACTCCCGCTTTCGGTGACCACAACTTGCACTCTCGTCCCTTCGACCACCGAAACATCCCAGAATCTTCGGGGCGCTTCCTTGCCCCGAAGGATCGCTCCACTCGGACCTCGTCAATTTTTCAGCTTCGAAGAAATATTTCTCGACTCGAAATTTGTCAAGTTTGACGTTGACGTTGATTTTTCCAATTTTTTCGCCCAATAAAATCGGCCTAATTTGCGCAATTATTTATTTTAGTTGCTCTACAAGATTTACGAGCTGATTAATGAAATAAATGATACTGGATGCAGTTTTATTTCTACGATACATAAAAATATCCATTCCACGTGTTCGTAGTGAGTGTCGAGGAGAAATTTCACTTTTGTTTTCAAAGGGAAAACAAACGCAAGTTCTCGATGTCCAGAGAAAGTGAATGAACGCGCGCGCTCTCTGGGCAACTTGTGAATTTCTCGATCTGGGTCGTGGCACCTTTGCCTACATTAGACTTTTACTCAACTGCTTCGGGGCTGATCTTTGCGTCCGCGATTCCTATATCTCAATATATCTCCGTAGTCCACATTGCGTGCGAGGATTCGCATTATCTTTTTCCGAAGACAACAACAAAAATTATTAAAAAAAAAAAAAAAATTTATCATTGACAAAATAATTAAATCGTCAGAGTGACGTCGCCCAAAACACTCGTCTCGTCGCGGTCATCAAAAGCGACGTTGAACGACGATGATTCCTCGAAGAAGACTTTCATTGGAAAACCCAGACTCGTTCGAAGGTTTCCGATAATAATCGAGCATCAAAAATGTCCGCGAGAGCGGGAGATAACGCGGTTGGAAAGTATTTGCGTTTGTGTACAGCAAAATAAAGAGTCTGCTCATATATGCCAGATTTCGCTTTTTTCGACATTTTTCTCGGCTAGAGTTTGAGTTCCCCTCGAGAGAAAAGTTTTCACGATTCGTTGACCAGAGCGCATCGCCAACTTCTCTTCTGGGACTCAATGGTGGTCTGGTTTCTAAAACTCTCTCGGTTTCTCGCGATACTCTCACTTTCCTCTTAGTATATTTTATTATTGATAAACCTCGCCATGTCAAATTTTCACGTTGTCGCGATTTTGACTGACTCGTCCCAAACGACAGAATATAAATGAGAATAATTTATTGTGCTCTTCGATATGACGAAAGGAAAGAGCAGGGCCCCGAAAATGTTGGGACGATGGCCTTGAAAATGGTCGACGAACTTTACCGAGCCGAGCACCACGAGTCCTTTCTCTTTCACTCGCCAGGATTTTCATGTACACGTAATCGCGATGTGGCAACGCATTTGCGAGTCTGCATGAGCGTGTTCCTCGGATGGGCGATCGATCTCGATCGATTGGTGAATTTGCAGCTGCGACTAAAGTCAATCGTGCGCCACACGGTTCGAGCGCGTTGTCTAAACTTTCGCATTGTTCGACGCGAGTAAAAAGAAGATATTGCTTGAGGAATTTTTCTTGAGATAGTTCGAAAGCGCGCGGACTCGGTAAATTTCCCTGTCGTTTGTGGGCGCGTCACGATTTGCTGTTCTCTGTCAGTGGGTCGATCTAATTACGAGTCACGATGTCTAATTAGACGTTACTAACTTTCACAGTCGGTCCACTTTGTTAAATGAAGTTAATGCGATTCGATGCTGACTCATGGACGTTCACCAAGCCTCTGAGAAATGCATAAATTTCCGTGCAGTGTTGTTTGGCAATTTATTGACAGACATCTTGATGCTGATTGTCATCATTCGATGAAATTAACGCGAAATTTTAATTGCTTTTCTGTTCCTATTGAATAATTTCGGTTCCTGATGCGTATATATGAATAACTATATCGTTAGAATAATATTGTATATGTATAGAGATAAATAGTGATGCAGGGCTTGGGAGAGCGAACAAGGAAGGCTTTCACCGGCGGCCTTGGACTCCTGCTCGAGTCTCTCGAAGGCGCATGTGGTTATAATAAGGGAGCAAAAGAGAAAGAGCAAGAGCTACACGTGAACTTGAACCAGTCCCACCTTCTTGATCCTGGGCACTGCTGCGGCTCGCTGCACCATAAAAACTCAGTCTCCGTCTCTATTATCTGTTTTTTCCAACCGAGACGTAACGTAATTTTGGAGGAATTATATAAATTCAGGATTAAATCTAACAAACGATTATTCCGTGTGTAATTCGACGTGTTGATTTAGGCACAAAGTGGAAGATTAATGATGCTGAGAGGAGATTAGGCCGGAAATTAATGTCTCGCATGCTCCTTTTATCTCGTCATCAATATTTCTTTGTCCTCGGACATTTCCGGATCATCCTTACCTTTTAATCTCGGGTCCTTTACCTTTGCCATGCGATTAATCATCCGGAGCTCGGGTGTCTGATAAACTCCATAAACTGCGAGAACTGAGGTGCTAAAAAGTTGCAGATTCGACGAGTTTTATTTCATTCGAAATGCTTTCTGCACACACGGAGACGAATAAACGCGTCATTCGGATAAAAAATAAATAGATATCTCAGTCCGGTTGTCAACTGGTTTAATATTTATTGTTCCGTCGAATGACGGGCCTCGAGCAACTCGATATTCATATGGCTTTGGTAAGTGCTCGAATCGGCGGCGATGTGTGTATCGCGTCGAGGCGGTTGTCGGGCTGTATAGGAAAGGCGCTCCCCCACCCTAATCTCTATTCTAACTCAGGATGCCTGCTTGCTATCCACAAACGAGTCTCGGTTCCCGACCTAATACAACGAGAATCGCATCGAGCAACATACAACGCTCGGGAGCTGTTGGAGCTATGTGTGTTGTGCTCTATATATGGCTGTTGAGAGCATCGGACGAAGGCATGAGCCTTTCAAACGACGCCGAGTACCTTTCCCCCTTCCCTTGGCCCTTAACCACTACTCAGCCATTTCCATGGAAGCGTACACACGACTAGACCGGTTTCGATGATTCAAGTTCATCTAGATTCGCTCTGAGCACGAGACCGCACGAGTACGTATAACAAAATGCATAAAGAATATGAGAGAGAGAGAGAGAGAGAGAGAGAGAGAGAGAAAAAATGTGCAAGCCGCCTAATTCGCACTATAGCAGCCGGTTTGAAGCAATTGAGACGACTACGAAGACGTCGTCGAGGTTGCATCGCGTGTGAACGCTGCGCACGAGACCCGTTCATATACTCGAACTAATTAAAATTTATTATTCACCACTTTTTGATTCAACGACTGGCGACAGAAAAAATAATGAAAATAGAAGAAAAAAAACAATAGCAAACAAGTTTACTGCATGTCCTTGGACCTTGAGAAAGGGCAAACTAGTTCCGCATGTCCGATGGCGTTGCGCTGCTAATTAAGTCATTAATTATGGGAATGAAATCACGTTTAATTCGATGCTGATCGACCCTAAAATTTGATACGCGATCGGAAAATAAATATTTTAAAAATCAAAATAATTTTTTCATTTTTTTTCATTTTATGGACGGAATTTCATTGAAAAGTTTATTCGTGGAGGTGAATAAAGTTTGAAAATCTTGCGTGATGCCGAATTTGTCACGATCTCGTTATCCTCTCAGTGGCTGACCATTATTATTCCGGGGTCTGTACTTTTTTGTTTTCTTTCCCATTTCTTTCGCTTTTTAATGTTATTTGTTTTTTCATTTATTCATGTAACTCGATGAACCTTGACGAGTAACAAGGATCCAAGGCTGTATGTGAACACGCCGTGTTCTCGACTAGACCTTGACCTCGGTCAAAGCGTCTGGTTGACCTACAACGCTCGCCTCGAACGGAGAGTGTGTGGGCTTTCTCTCTCTCTCTCTCTCTCTCTCGGTCGCTCCCTGTCTATAATTTTGTCGCATGCACATGTGTGTGTTGGCGCGTCTAGCCATCGTGGACCCTTTTATATTCGCTTTTGTGTGCCTCGACGTCCGAAAAGTTTACAATCCTTCGAGTTCTTAATTCTCCCCTTCTCCATTTTTTCTTCTCTTCCCTTACGAGCGATCTTTCGCCTCTTTTTTCAACGACTCTATCCCGCAGTCTTTGCATAAGACATACGAATCTTTTTTCTACAAATTAACATTCAGTTTTTGCTTGAAATCAAATATTTTTCAACGATTTAAAAAAAAAAAAAACCCGAAAAACGTCAAAAAGATTAAATTTTAAAAAAAATAATCTTCGAGCGACTGATGTCGCATCCGCATGAATTTTTTGAAATGTTGAAATGCACACGACTTCAGGGATTCTCTCTGGGATTATTATTTTTGGGTTTGTTTTATTTTTTCTCGTTATTTTTCGAGCCTCCTTCCGCGATTATTCCGAATAATTTATGAATGTGTATCGCAGGGGGGAGTGTGAAAAATTGCTACTGGCAAAAAGGGTGAGGCTATGACTGGCGATTCTCGAGTTGTTTTACGTATCGTCGTCTCGTCACGTCTCCGTTATCGTGCGCGCGCGCGCCATATTTCCTTCCACTCTTGTTACGAATTTTTGTATTTTTTTGCTCACTCTCCGTCTATATTTTCATTGCGCGCATTCGTCCGAGCGCCCATGAAGCTCGAACACGTTGGTACGGCGTTGCAATCGCAATGGATAGGTGATGCTTTATACACGTACAGACGCGTATCATAGATATGTATATAAATATATATGGAGTGCGTCGAAGCGGGATGCGGGGGCTGATCGATAAAAGCGTCAGTCGCGGGTTCACGAGCCTCGTTCAAGGACAAGGCCATGTGATAGCGCGCGCGACTCACTCACCGCGCACCCGCGGCCGCGCATTTAACCACCCCTGGCTCGCTCACGCTTGCTTTCCGCTCTCCCGCCCGCCAGGGACGGCCGTCATTCGCTACGGGCCCTTTACGACCTATCATCCTGCCTTAATCAATCAAACTCTACTCACAGCAACATTCCTGCCCCTCCAACACTAGTCGATAGAGAAAAACTTATTTATACTTATTTTATAAAAAGATATTTATCCGAATCCCAAATTTCGATGAGTTTTTCTCGCAGAGAACAATGTTACGTGCTCGTGGCCAAGTCATTCGGCTCACTCGACTTTCAATCTCGGGCCGTGTCGTTAACAAACATTATCGCCGAACGTGGAATTTTTTTCCCTTTTGTACACCGAAAAATTTGATTTATTTAGTCAAATTAGTAAACTTTCGCTTTTTTTTATTTTTGCAGTGACCACGGTCGAAATCCTCCATTTTATTATTCTCCACGATCGGAAATATTTTCCGTCCTTTTGACCACGACCATTTTAAAACATAAGAATTACGATTCGTATTTGTGAGATTTGTTTGTTTTTTTCTGTCCGTTTCCGTTATTCAAGGTCGCGCGAAACAAAGCTCTCCTAAACACGAGGTTCGTAAAAATTTCATCCCGATTATGTTTGCCGTCCTTAGCAGCAACGATCCCGATAGCAATCGCGCGCAGTGGTTAGGGTTCTCGACATGAGCCACGAAGCCTAGCCTAGGTCAACCGCCGTAACGCTCGCTCGTAGGCTCAAACTTTATCCCCACTCTTTGTCACTTTGCCCTTGCGCTCGGACCAAGGCCTCTGTTTCTCCTACATGCGCGTTAAGGGCGTCTCTCTAGCTGCAACACTCTAATCCCAATTCCGAAGAATATTTCGAAAATCGCAATTATTTTGATTTTCCGCTTCATCGTAATCATTCGACCAGCGATCACCCGAGAATGAATTCAGCTCAGACGGTAAATTAATTCGCAAGGAAAATAAATTATCCCGAAAAATGATTAACGCCATAGATCACGTGCGATATCAATCTTCGTTTATGTGGGTGTAGCCGTAAAAGAATTTCAGGATAAAACGAGCCCGCGTTGTTGATCAATAAAACGGAATGAATTTTGTCCATCGCCCGAACAATAAATGTCCAAAAAGAATTTCAAGGTTAATAAGAATTTTTGGAATCGATAACGTTGGACGGAGGTTTTTCTTTGTTCTAGCCAATTTCTGTTTATTTAATGTCCAAAGCATAAAAAGTAATGGCTCCCGTGACTAACCCTCCATAGACCATGTTTTCGTCGTCGAGGAATTGGGCAAACGAGCCAGATTTCCGGGTGTGCGCGCGACGATTTTTCCGAGTTACTCCCGACTGAGCCTGCGTTGGAATTTCTATATCGTTGTGAAAACGACACATGTACGATTGCAGAAAAAATTTCATGAATTTTGAGCACGTGTTGTATCGGTACTGCACAATGATGTGTAAACGTTGGCCCATATTTGAGCAACGCGTATTTCTCCCCGACGTCGAAAGAAAGAATTACGATGTATCAACGTATTTGTTATTTTATTTTTTCTTGAGCATTTAATGTCTTTTGGTCGACAGAGAAAACAGGGATAACATCGAATGTCCACAACGTTGCAACGAGAACGTAAACTAAATTATTCTGAATATTACGCGCCAAAAGTGCGGATTTTTTTTTCTCGTGATAACCCATGAAAACGTAGAATTTTCGGAACTTCTGTTGAACGAAAACGAAGTACAGATTGTAGCTCAAGATTTCTGAGAATATTTTGAAAAAATAATAAAATTGTCATTTTTTGTTTTTGGCAAGATAAAAATAAAAATGAAAAATGAAGGGATAAGATCATAAAACGACGACGACGAGTTTCCGCAAAAACATAAAGAAATAATAAACATTATGGGAAGGAAATAGTTGAGGATTATTTGTTAGAAATAATAATTTTCATGGTTAAAGATTTATCGAATAAGTAAGCGCGAGGAATGAGGGATATAGAGATGGTGATTTGAAGGTCAAATATCAATGACGAGAAATGATGTGCATTTTTTCCTTTGTCACAATTTGTGTCTGGTTCTATATATCTCTATCGAGCATTCGGTAAGGGAGGCTCGCGACGAACGATATATAGGTATAGAAACCTTGAAACTGTATACGAAGGACAGGGTCGAGGGAGTGAGAAAGAGAGAAAAGTGAAAAAAGCATCAAGTTGGATGCTGAGCGAGAGAGAGAGAGGGAGAGAAAAATGACGGGCGAGCCGGCGTGGTAGAGTCTATGCACCGGTGCTGCCACTGCGGCGTAGTGCTCTTTCGTACGCGAAGGATTCGAGGGCGCCGGCGGTCGCAGAGAGTGAGAAAGACGATCAGAGACACGGTCGGTTTGAGAATCGACACTCTCACTTTCGCTGGCAACGACATCAGTCGTATCAGCTTTGCTTGGATATTCGTAAAAGTTTTCTAACATTTACTATATTGTCGTTTTTTTTTTTCTAGTTGAATAAAATCACAATTTGAGGTTGCACGACATATTTGTCGGAATGCCAAAATTGCCAATATTTTTATGTTACGATTCACTTACGAATATGGACGTTGCGAGGGACTTGTTTCGTAGAAATTTGTCAAGGCCATTGGAAGGTCATCCTGTATAATGTCTCGATTTTTGTCCGAGAAAGCTCGACAACGTGTTTCTAATTTTCTTCCTCGATGTAAAGCGTAAACGCAGCAACAAAATTTCTCAACACTTGGTTTCGTTCCGATGGGACTACGATTATGAATAAAAGTATAATTGTTGACGCTTGTTGAGGTTTAACGAACGGGCGTGCGTGCGTAGAAACAGGAAGGGAAAAAACTTTGTACTTTTTCTTGGTGTATCGGAACGGAAGGTCGCGCTTGGAATCGGCCGTGCGAGCGAGACGGATAGTCAGGGTGGGAGAAATTTGGTGGGAGGCGTCACTAGCGCCACGAAGTTGAAGCCAGAAGGAGAGAGACGGAAAGACCGGCTCGGGGCGCGCGCGAGACCGCGCGCAACCGACTGTTGTTTTCGGTTCGACTGCAAACGACGCTTTACTCTCGCACGCGGTGCGTTACCCTCGGGATCTTCTCTCGCGAAGACCAACCACACGTTTCCTTTCTCGAGCGTCGAACACGTTTTTAATCGAGACTTTCTCGTTTTAAAACTTGTCAAACATTTTTATACAAATAAAACTTGAAAAAATAAATATCAGCACAAAAGTGTCACTGCCATCTTCGTACGTGTCTGTTCAGGGCAATTATTGTTTTGGATCCGCAATTCACCTGGCGAACCGATGGAAAACATTAAACATCGTTAAAAATAAAAATAATAATTGAAAGGAAAAATACGGTGCTCCCGTACTTCCTATTTTTCGAGAGAATTCGTCTTTTAGTAAATTTCGCACAGTGCGAGCAAGGACACCACGACGCGTTGAATTCTCCGAATCACTCAGTCGCCCGGACAGCTCGCGTGTGACTTTGTTTTGTTTTTATTCGACGTATTGTGTGTGAGGCGAGTAAACGCGAGGATTATTGTTCGCTAGTGCGACCGGCGTTATTAACAGTGTTTCTCTCTGTGCGTGTGTGTTCATATGTATTTCGCGCGAATGTGTCTGACAGATAAACAAACCGAGAATGAGCCTCGATATTTTGCACAATTATTTTGACGTGGCGTGTCGATCACAGGGGAATAAAAAAAATGACCGCTGGTGGTTAATCGTGCTTGACCAAATTTCTCGTCTATTCTCTTTTGAGGTTATGCTCGCGTAATATCACGACGATAACGAAAGAAAAGCGACCAAATTTCTGTTCACCGTGCTGGAATAATAAATAAATACGATATTATTGAGTTCAACCTTTGTAAAGGCGTGAGTTCTCTGTGATTGAAGGATTATAAAATTTCGTGCAATTTAGAATTTCCGTGAATATTCCACGTAAAGTACAAAAAGCAAGGAAAAATACTGATCAGCGATATTGAAAAGTGAAATAATCGGTCACGGTATTTCGAATCTAAAAAGCTCCAAATGTAAAGTAACGAAAATTCGGACACTAATTACCCTTTCGCAGTGCGAGAGACTCGAGTTTCGTGAAAAAAACGTTTCGATTTTTTTTGTCAACTCGGAATAAAATTGATTATCAATCGATTCCGGAAAATATACGAATTAGGTGTTTAGTGTTGAGGGACTGTGGTTGTTGGTGCAGCGAGATCAACTCGGTGGTGAATTAAGTGAAAATAAAAAAGGTTGGACCCGCTGGGAAGCGGGTTTAAAATCGGTAAAAGTGGCTCACGCGGCGAGAGACAGAGCGGCGGAGTTGCAGGCGGAAGTGAGGAGCGCCATAAGAGTTTTGCATGGCTGGTGTCCGAGGCCACCGGGGCAACAGGCTTCGGCTGTTCACCAGCAGCAACAACAGCAGCAGCAGCAGCAGCAGCAGCAGCAACAACAACAGCACACGTCGTCTCAAGGTGGACGCGGTGACACCGTCTTAATGTCACCGCAGACACAAATGAGAGCGAACGTAAGTGGGGGAAGTTCGCCAGGGATTGTAGCAAACGGTGGAAATCAGCGAGTCGGGGGTGGAAATTCAACGCAACAAACGAGTGCACCGCCGACCTCGGTAGTCGTCAGTTCGACCTCTAGTAGCATGAGGCCCCCGCCCCCACCTCCGCCACCAAGGGCAAGGCTCTCTGGCGAAGGCAAAGGTCACCACGAGGAACCGACCAGCTCCATTCCCGATCTCGGTAAGCCATTTTTCATTTATTCTCATTTTTTTACACGCATCCTTCACACCCACACGGATATTTATTTTTAAAATACACTTTTTTCTCGTATTACTTTTTCACTCATCCTCGCGTACTCCCTTATTTATCCAAGTCATCATATCCAAAATGTTTTTTCCATTTTTTCACACATTCGCACGTAAAACTTCATGTCTTTCGAAAATACCGTCAATTTTTATTTTCCGCTGCACGAATATTTCTTCTCGAATGCCAACAGAACAAATTCCACTTCCCTTTGTTTATTTTTCTACTCGCACTCCCCTATTTGGGCGTCAAACTTTTCCTTTCCGCAGAATCGCGTTCGACCTCGGACTGTTTTGTTGTCATACACATAGGCCCCATTCTGAATGAATTAGTTTCTGAGGAAAGTCTTATTGAGGCTATAACCGTAGTCCAGAATGTCCTCTCCGAAGATAATTTTCTGAATCGACTAATTTAGACAGTTTCATGGCTTTTTTGTTTCAATTGAACACACGTGTTCGTTGTACTTTCAGAAACAAATGCAAACTTTTCGGAAAAAATTGCATCATTTTCTTTCACGGTTTTGTACGTTTACTTCGTGAAATCGTAAAGTTTCGGATGTTCTGTGCATCCGAAAAAAAGCTACTAAATATACTTTGAGGCTGCATGAGAACTGGTGGCCAGATATATTTCTATTTTTTTACATTTCGCATACCTTTTTCCGTTCTCTGGGTCATCAAACAAAAAATTGAAATTATTTCGACCTGGCTTTGCTACGATTGTTCAAAAATAGTCCCAAGAACATTCGAACGGAATTTGAACTCGATCGACCAATTAGTTATCGAGGTATGTCGGTTGCCAACTCGAAGAGCATACTTTTATTTAAATCGCCTGTGAAGTTTATAATTTTTTTTTTTTCTCCGTGAAAACATTCGTACGTGTTTTTGGAGAATCACCAATTATGTGTACGAAATGAATTTTTCTTCATTTATCGGAGCGATCGTCGTAACAGGAATTACTTTTCCCCTAATTTTTGTACGGGAATTCACGCAGCATATCCGTATTTTTATTATTACTTTTATCGCGAAGACGCAGTAACGTGTTCGTCCGCAGTTTCTCACGCCCGGCATCATCAAAGATCCGGAAAAATTGATTCGTAAAACTTTTCCTGAAGAGTAAAAAATACAAGTTGAAAAACATAATTCGCGTTGGCTGTTGGGGAAATTAACGACGTTTAGAAAACGATGTTTCTTTTAGAAACTAGAAATTGCACGATGGTATTTTCCACTGCACAATAAGCGCTCTCTTTTGTTTATGAATTCCCGCTCGAACGCAGTGAAACGTCTCAGCGCTCGCCGAGGAGTAGGGGCGATCGTGCTGAAGGCAATCGAAAGTGGGAAAGGTTGATCGCAATGATTCAACAAAAATCCTGACACGTTATCGTGATCCAATGAATAACTGATTGCTTGGCTTATTAAATTTTAATTAAATAATAATTTATTAAACATTAATGTGTTTCCTCGACTGCTATTCCAAATTTGTCCACGGCTACAGAAAGGGCAGAAAACAAAAAGTCATTCTCGCACGTATTTCAACAGAGTAAATTGTGTTTTTTTCCTGAAAATGATTTTCAACAATTTATGTAACTTTCGAAAAATTACAATGTCGCGGATTAAATGTTATCTGGGGTCTCGTACGCGGTACAAAAAAAATGTGATTATTACTCGACGAAATGGTCATTAGAAGTTACACAATAAACGCATATACGTTCGTTGGTGACATTTCTTTTTTGTTTTAACGGAGACTCAGCTAGCAGGAATATACGTGTGTATAATATCAAAGTCCCATCCGCGCTTCGAGGACAATCGTGTGCTCAAAGTTTTTCGTGGAATAATTTTTTTAACGTTTTGTTATTATTATTGGTATGTTTTTTTTTGTTTTTCAATTTAAGACTCTATAGCCTCGTCCAGTTGGCCGAATGTTTGGTATATACACGTCCGGCATTTCTGTCAACGATAGTATCGCCTCCTGCCCCTCCAGTCGTTCCCATTCTCATTTGCTCGGGCTCCGCGAATTGGGTCTCGATGAATTACACTCTTTCACAAATACTTCCGTGCTTTTTTTTTTTTCTAAAATTCGACCCAACGAATCGTCTCGAATTTTTTTTCAACGCAAACATTGCTTGATCGGAGCTTTTCCAAGGACAGGCACCGATCGATACACGCACATCGCAATTAACGCGAGAACGACACATGATATTAAAAAAATATTCTTTGTCGTACGCGTACGTCCTATCTTTTGTGTTATCGATTATGCGCCTTGTTTCGAAGGTTCATGGATCGACTTGTTTTCGCGCCCTATCGATGTGGCCTCTCGTAAAGTAAAAACATCGAAATTTCTTATTTGCGATTAAACTTTCGACAAAAATGAGAAATTCTCGGAAAGAAAAACACTTCGAAATGAATAAATTCTATTGGAATAAAAATTTTCGAATAAATAAAACGAAACGATCGTTTTTTACTACATTTCGATAAAGTTTCGTTGTCATTTATTTTTTTCGAAAGAGCGCGAGATTAAGAACGGAGATGTGCTGACGCGAAGCAGCTCGACGTTCCGTCCATTTGCAAAGGCTCGTCGCGAGCGATCTTGACCTTGCGCAACGATGAATCGTTTGTTTGTTTTCGTTTTTTTTTTACGATTCTGCTTCAATGATAGTCACGAGAAAGAGAGAGAGAGAGAGAGAGAGAGAGAGAGAGACTGAGCAAAAGAGGCAGAATATTTTAGGCCGACAGAGACCGCGAGAACGGGGTATTATTTTCGTATCTAAATATGACAGGAGAATAAAGTTTAGACGTTTTAATTGATTATCATAGTCTGAAATGATTGTACGAGCTGCTAAGAACCGACGTGTCGAATAACTCGATCGATAAACCGCTTTATGGTATCGTGATAAAAAAGTGTTGACACTAATTCGTTACGTCAATACAATTACAAAAATCAATTTATAAATCTCGAGACTCAATTCTTTCTGTCCAATAAATTTCATAATTTTCAATTTAAAATTGTCCCAATTTCAAGGTCGTCCAGTTTTTTCGAGACTTTCCGAAAATTCTGAACGTCAGCTCGAAGTTTTTGGAGCTTTTGCATGAAATCGAGAGAAAAAAAAACTATGAAAAATGATTCTTGGAATCGTTTTTCGTTCTTGATATTTTTTCTCGTTTTCTTTCGATCCCCGGAGTCAAGGAATTTTGGGTATTCGTTATAACCCCGGGAAATTTATAAATGCGGGTCATTTTTATAGATATATGTGTGAAATGCGTTGGCCAACCGGTCAGACTGAAATTGAGAGAATGTTTGTCCTCCAGACTCGTTTATAAGCGGGTACCCTCTGTGCCCCAGTCTCGTACCCTTCCTCTTCGCTCACACACAAACACACACACACACACATCTGTGTGTGGGTGTGGCTTCATGCGTGTTTGTACGATAAATTTGGGAATATACGGCTTTCGGAATATTTCATGGTCACGGTCGCGCGAGAACTATCAATGACGTCATCGCTTGTCGAGTTTTAAATATAGAAATTGTGGTGCCTTAAATCGCCCCTTTTTTTTTCTTCGCTCACTTTCCGGAGCTCGAGTTGAAAATCTCCCGTTTTCTTTATTTTTTCGAATACACCTCGTACCTGATGAATGACGAGCCTGCTAACACACGAGCAGGAGGAGGATCGCCTTGTCCTTTATTTTTAGTTTGACTCTTCGACAGAGAAAATTCGTTCAGATACGCATGACACGCTTATTTAAATATAAATCAACTGCCCGAGTCATTATGGAAGAGAATCTTGGAAGAAAAAATAGTTGACGCGTTATCTCCAGCGTGAAGAAGGAAAAGGAGATATATATGATAAAAAAGAAGTGATAAAAAGGGCGAGAAAAAGTGTAGCAGGGGATAAGTACATCCGGAAAGCTTGAGAGCTTGCGGGGGATTACGAATGGTTGAATTTTTTCTGAGAACGTGTGGAATCGAGAGACTCGCTCGGAAAAAATGGCTTTTGGCAACGTCGTCGGGCGCCAATATTTTGCTTCGATAAATTGTCCAAAGTGGGTATGTGGAAGAGTTGGAAGACGCTCCGGACTTGCGCGAGAAGGAAAAGAGAATCTGTATCGTCTACACTTTTCTCTCTCTCTCTCTCTCCCTCTCTTATTCTCTTTCGGAGCTTGCGTTCAAGGATAAGGCGTCAGTTTTTACTGGTTACCGAGATATCAGAATTTCAATGTATTTATCCATTTATTTATATGTATAACGAACCGTTTGACCGAGTGTTTTTGTCGCGGACGATCGGTCGATGACACTGACACGAAAATAAAAAAGAAAGAAAATATATGAAAGAATTTCATTTGGCAGATAAAAGTGAAACTTGTCGCGCTTGCGTTTGTGCCAACGAAGAATTATATGTGATCGCCCAATTTGTGATGCGCCAGTTTTAATCTTTGCCTTCGCATTACGCTCTCGCCCGACCATACGTCACCGAGGCCTTGGCCTCCACCACCGACGTGATAAAGTCGAGTCCACTGATAAGCTTCTCCCTTCCATACCGTTTTTCCCTCATTCCTCGCCTTTTTTTTTTTTTTATTCTTTTTTCTTTCACCTCTTCCCGCACCAACGACTAAATCCCTCCTTCGCCGCAGAATGAATTTATTTTCGATATACCGTTTGACCCACTCGAGATCAACAAAGTCGTCGTGCCGCCAACAAAACATTTTTTTATACCGCACTTTTTCAAACAGACCCGTTATACTCCGCGCTCGCACGCTGCGCCAGATTTTATGGGTCTCGTGTCTCATGGGAACTGCCGCCTTCGGCCAATCGAACTTTCGGCAAATTTTTCATTTAATTCACTTTCAGTCACTCCATTCCGAGACTCCATAACCATTCGATGTTTTAATCAAGTCTTCAAATCAACCATCAACTCGAACTCGCCGTTTCTCCATGAATCATTTTCACATCAAAAATGCAACGACGTCCGAATATCATTATCCATTTCCTGAGGTTACAAATCTGATTTTATTCTCGCGGCTAACTTGGTCGCTCATTGAAACTGAGGGGGATTTTTTTGTCTCCCAATAAAATGGCACAATTGAATTATTCGTCGCGATCTTTCGCGACCACCCAAAGTTCATTGTATTGTTATTAAGAATGCGGTTATATAAATGACCTTGAATGTGAGAAAAATGAAAGTTGAATAAACTCGGGGATTAAATTTCAATTGGAAATCGTATCGGGATCGCGGTCATTCGAATAGAAAAAATGTTGCTTGACCTCTTCTCGGATAATTGTGTTATGGGAGTAAAGTGATTTTTCAACGATGAGTTACGCGTCAGGCAAAATAACGTTTATTCGACCGGGACACGCCCGCATCAACGACGATTTTTTTCAACCATATATTTCCTTCGGGCTTTCCTATCTCTCTTCAGCATGATGACCAACACTTCTTTCTCTCTTTTGCTCTTCTTCCCGTTCTCTCTCACTCGTGGGTGTCTCATTTCGTCTCTTTCTCTCGCTCTCTCTCTCTCTCTCTCTCTCTCTCTCTCTCTCTCTCTCTCTCTCTCCCTCTCCTGTGCTGTTTTCTTTTGTTCCTGTAGCTCGCTCTGTCAAGTTGAATAAAAAGAGAAACTGAGAGAGAGTGAGAGAAAGAAAGATCGTACGGGGATCGCCGCACGATCACAAGCTCTTCGTCGATGAGCCGATGTCTGCGGCCTCGTCGGATGTTGTGTCTGGCCTCTTCAGTACACTCTTTCGTCTCCTCTTACTCGAGCGAAGGTCCTCGCGAGGGCAGTCCCACCGAGAGCCTCATTCTTTTTTCCTCTCCTCGCGTACCCTTCGGCTCATTATTTTCCACTCGTCCTCTGGGTAAATGGACAAATAAACTGCATCCAGCATGACAAATTCAATGTCCAAGAAAAAAAAAACAAATCTCCATTGGAGATATTGTTTGTTTTACGTCCCGAAATGTTTGTCAAGATTCATTTATTTTATATCAATGGCAGGTCGATTATTGCGACTGTGTCTTTGAAATATTTCGACCTCGAAAAAAATATTTTTTTTTATCTTTCACGCGTTTGACGCGACGATGACGATAACATGCTGCATTCTCGCGTGTTTGCCTCGGTCCTCTGTCGTATGCATTTGCAGCATAAGCTTGAACCACGGAAAAATGACGGGAGGAGAGGGATGCCAAGGCATGTCAAGCGCGTGTATCATCTGCTTATTGGCCACGCTCGAGTTATTGCTCCACGAGGAAAAAAGACAGAGACTCAAAGAAAGCGAGAGAGAGAGAGAGAGAGAGAGAGAGAGTGAGCCAGAGTGTCGAGGAGAGCAGGATATTGAGATAAGAACGTTGCAGGAGACTGTATTTTTAGGGCTTTGGAATTTATCTTTGTTGGTTCGTTGCCCGAGCAAAGAGTTTAAGAAAAAGATAGAAAACAAGTGGAGGAAAAAATAAGAGAAAAATTATACCGATGCGGGAGGGACTCACACAGCTCTGCTCCACGCACGTTGACATATTTTCTGTGTGGAGGAACACGAAACTTTTTTCTAGAATTTTCACCACGACTCGGCATTTCTATGAAGCGCCTAACACATTTTTTTTTTCCTCCATTTTCAATGTTTCCCACCGCTTGCTCATATTTTAATGGATTTCGATTTGAAAAAATACTAACAACTCGCTTTCGTATAATTTGTCGACATATTATACGAAATTGAAATTTCATCTCACAATTCCGAGATTCCATCTTTCGTCTGAATCACAAGCACGTATCACTACCATGCAATTCGTTGGATCTTACCTCAATTTTTGGTCGAGTGATCAAGTCTTAATATTAATCGCTTCTAAAAGTGGATGATGAAATTAAGAATCTGTAACGCCAGCGTTGCGGCAGTATATATAACGCGCGGCTGAAAATACCCTTGTCATAACACGACCAAGACATGAAATATTTAAGGAAAAAGCGGCTAAAAATGTTGCGGAAAATGACGAAAAAATCGCTTTATCGCTGATCTGCGAGAAAACTTGAGAAATTGAATGTTATTTAATTATAAAGTAAAAGGCTCGTAAATCCGAGCTGATAACGGTATATCCTCCCTCTACGGAGGAATGCTAGAAAACAAAAAGAAAAAATGTCGATAATTACCGACGAATAATGTACATGAACGGATGGAATTGAATTTTTGACTATATATTCATTCTGTCTCGTCACTACGCGTACACTTTGTCTGCCTGACTGTCTACGCTTTCCTATATACATTTTTACATCCATACGTATGCGTGAGTTGCACACTAATCGTGTGAGTGTCGGTCTGTGGATGTGTGCAATTTTGCTACGCTCTTTCGTACAATTGAAGCGAGACTGAAAGAGAGGGGTTGGTGGTAAAAGCGACTAATTGGTGCATCGGGTTGCGCGGATCGCGTGCTTTCGACGAAGCACGTGAGGCTCGTGAGTTGGAGAAAGAGGAAAAGAGTCCATGCGGCGAACGAATGCGAGAGAGAGAGAGAGAGAGAGAGAGAGAGAGCGAAGCAGAGAGCGCGGAGCCAGGGAGGAAGAAAATGAAAGAGGAAACTGCGATAGAAGAGTGAAAGAGTCTGGGGATGTAAACTCCGACCAGACACCCCCACTCTTCACCTACAGCCAGTGTGTTAGCCTCCCTCCGCACGAGCGCACTCTCCCTCTCAACTCAATAGCTGACTCACTAACTCGCCCATATGCCTTGGTATGTGTGTGTGTGTGCCCGCGCGTATGCGTGAGACACAAAATACATAAGAGCTCGCTTGCCCCCTTTATCTTCCGCCATTATTATCTCTCGCGCTGCCCTCGGCATCAAACTCTTTTTTTTCTAACTCCCTCCCTGCCACTCTCCCCTCCACTCATCCTTTTTCTTTCTTTTACTTTCTCCCTCTCTCTCTCTCTCTCTCTCACTCGCGTTCATGCTCTTTCTCACTTTCTCCGCGATCCTTTTCCTCTCGCTTTCGTCGCTCCTTCTTGGTCCATTCTTCTCTTATCCCCAGGGAAATGCATCGCCGCTGCAACTTCTCCAACCAACTACCGCCATCCTGTTCGTGTTGGAACAACAGCAATAAAATCCTCGTCCCTGCAATACCGTACTGCATATTTCCTGTCGTCGACGTCAGCTTTTTCTTTAGTCATCATTCGCTCTTTTTATCTTACACTCTTCTCTTCACTCATCATTACTTCTTTACTTCACGAAACAGGACTTTACGATTGTTGATAAATTACAACTATGCACAATGGCTCTCGCGCCTATCGGCAGGTCAAAAGTCTCCGGGGAAATACCGGGGAAATAATATTTTGTAGAAAGTCAATGATGATCATCATCTTCTCACCTCATAACTGCTCGAGATACTCTCGTTACCTTCTACAATGATCCAACGTCCAAATCGTTTATTCAACGCACCATTGCGTCCTTCGCTTTATCTTTCAATGTCAAGAGATCTCGGTGCATCGAAACCGCATTCATTCTCTAATAAGTCCGAGGCCAATATAGCTAATATAGCAAATTCGATGAATCGTTCTTGCTCGATTTTTTTCCCCCTTCGAGATTTTCTCGATATTTTTTTCAAGGGTGCAAATGCGAATGGCGGATCTTGCGACATTCGTTCCGTGGAGTCTTGAATAATCGATTTCGTGGGTCTCACTTTTCCAAAGTAACGCGAATTTTCCTGAGGGGACAAACAACGCGACTGAAATTTTTCGCAATTTTCGTCACCAACACCATAACGAGAGCCCTCTATAACCTCTCGATCCCATTTAACATCGATGCTCGAGTTTGAGCTCGGGTTTTATCGAAATTTCGATGTTACGATCTTCTCTAGAGATTAATGAGAAAGAGTACAAAGATAAAACAGGGAGCTGCCACGTGAAACGACTGATGGGAAGAGAAAGGGAAGCGAAGGATCCCTTCGCTTTCTCGCATTCAACATTTTTCCATAAATCCATAACGCTGGAACGTGTGTTTTACGATTACCTAACTCTCTCATTGGTCATGATCTTTTCTCACCCACACGAATTCCTATCGTCAACGTTTCCACAGCATCATCATCGTTAAATTTATTCTCTCTTCCTTATTGTCTCGATCATTGAAATTTTGACAAGCAATCTAACTCAAAATCAATTTTCACCCAAAATTTTCCCACCAAAATTTGCTTCTATTTGTTGAAACGTTCGAAACGAACTTTGTTAACTTTTTTCATGCACCAACGATCATCTCTCGTCAAGATAAATTCATGTAATATAAAAATCACTCAATTATATAAAAGTGACAATAACTCGCCGGGTTTTTATGAGATGATACAACGAAAAATAGGAAAAAGAGAAGCAGAAATACAAAAGAATAGAAATAAAGATATTGAACAAGCTGCATATCTACCGGGGCGGAGCAGAGAGAAGGGGCTGCCCATTCCAAGGGTTCAGTGTCTCGCAATGACCCCTGCGGCAACAAATTCGCGCAGTCGTCATTGCTACTATTTTACTGCTCCTCTCTTTCCACCGTCGCTTCGTCTACTTGGTGCAAGAGCAAGGGCGGAGAGGGGAGTCTATCGTACAGTCGGAAGGGAGGAATGACCTAGTCCGTGCCCTTCTGCAACCCCCGCATTCCTTCCTCCCGGCGCCTCATTCGCTTCTGCTGGGTATTCGACCACAACGTCTATTTTCCTAACGTTCCTCGTTTATTATTTTAATCAAGAGGAACAAAATTAAGAATATTCATAGAAAAATAAGTTAACGAGAATCTTTATTGTTTTTTTTCTTCAACTTTAGACATTTTTTTCACTCCGTTTAAAATTTCGTAGACACCCTCATCGTCTGCACAACTGCATGTGCTTTTTTCTTGTTATCGTTTTATGTATAAAAGCAATGATAGAGCGCATAGGGTGTCGAGGCGACTCGAAGGAGCCAGGAAATTGGCATTGCCCGGGGTTGACGTTCCCTAGCCCGTGGACGTCGCACGCGACGATACTCTCTCACACCATCATATACCTTTTGTATGTACGATAAATATATGTCCATGTAAATACATATATGAGTAAAAACATAGTTTGGTTCGTGGTACGATGGTCAAAGCGGAAATGGGGTATCGAGACCTGCACATACAGTTATAATACGAAAACGAGGGGATCGTATTGCATGCGAAACTCTCGCGTATATAGGTGGACGGTGTACCTAGAGTCTGGTAAATATAGCGTAAAGTAAGGTAAGGTTTCATCAGGCCGCTCGCTTTTTTCTCACTTCGATATATTTCCAGTTTTTTTTTTTTTTTTTCTTCCAACTTTTATCATTTTTCATTAATTTTTTTTCATCCTCGCAGTTATACGAAATCAAGAGGAGAAATGTTTGATTCCGTATCTTAAAAAACATGCCCCTGGTCTCGAAAGTTTTAGCGAATGGGATGCTTGCTGAGAATTAAAGATAACGAGAGGGATCTCGTTTTGTCGAATCCTAACGCGGATATTGACCCGGCCCTGAGCTGTATTCGCGCCCGGCTATTCAAAGTTTAAGGTCCCTCGCCGTGAACCTGAATCGCGAGGTTCATCAGCCCCCCGAAGTATTTCGCCATTCGCCGGGCTTGATACGAGAGTAGGGGTGGCTTCTGCAAAGATTTCTCGACATCGCGCCCGCGTGGATTTTACTTCGCAGCGGATGGAAAAGAGAGATTGCCGATAGATTTCACGTATATATATCGCGCGATATTGAGCATCCCCTACGCGGAAGGGGTTGCTCGACTTTCAGCTTTTTCTCTTCTGCTTCTTCCTCGTCGTCTCTCACGCTCTCGCGTTCTCCCTTAGCTCTTCTCACCAACTCCATTCCCCGTTCGATTTATCGCTCGCTAACGTTGGGCCGGCATTTCGCCAAACGTCATTCAGCCCTTTCGCCAATTTAACCCATGAAAATGTTTCGTTATTGGCACGCCCGAGCTTTCGATACCCAAACCAATGGAAACTTGGAGAATAATACAAACAAAATTCGGTTCATTGGATTATTCGTTAAGTTATTGCCGCTAAAATTTTCGGCAAAATCGCCAAGGCATAAGAGTTTTGCGCAAAAGCCAGACTCCAATATTCTGTGAGCTCCATTAGTATATGAGGCTCGCGAAAAGTAGGCTTCGTTGTTGTATAAGTTGATGCGTCTGAGTATGTCTTCATGTGCCGTAATAGTATAGTGCACATAGTATTTGCAGTCGTCGACGTCGACGTCGGTGCCGTTGCACTGCACTGGGTGAGGGTCATTACTCCGAGGCAAAGCGAGCCGGTGACCTCGGCGCCAACGCCCGGAATCGATCCAACCCCCTCGCAGACACGAGGGAGGCGCGCGGTGGATTTTATACCACTGTGGTGCAATGCACCGCCATACTATGACGACCGACCTCTCTCTCTCTCTCTCACTCTCTTTCTCTTTTCCGCTCTTACTGGCTTTCTCCCTCCTTCCTTTTATTAACCATGTGCGCGCAGCAGCCACAGAACACCGGTATCATCCACGCGATCTACCAACACTCCCAAATCTCTTGGACTCGAACTCTAAAATAAATGCAAATCGGCATCCAGCATTCCGCACACGGTCGCCTCACTCATTTTTACATTCAACAAATCTCCGATTTTTCAGCAAACAAACAAAAATAATAAACCATCTTATCAGGCATTTATTTTATCGCCCGCGATGCACCATTGATGAGACGATATTCATTTATTCGTCACGGTCCAATGGGCGTGGCGAGACCACAACCATCTTCCACAGCGATACAGTATCGCTCGCTAATTTATTCATTATTATTTGTCCAACGGTATGGACGAAAAAATTACTCTGCCACTTTTTTTTTCGTCTCGAGGCGTCTTTCATTTTTATTTACTGACTCTGTATCGCTTTCAACATCGATCTATCGCCACCAAGACTTTGTCACAAACCCAAACTTCCTCAACCCTTTCTTGCCTGGGAGCGGTCTACGATTCTTTGCCACGTGTTTGTTCGCAGTCTGCTCCTCCACCCCTCCATGTTCCATGCAATGTCTACATACTCGCAGTTGCCCGATTGTATCCACGACGAAAGTACTTGGTCCTCATGAAACCGTGCATGTTTTTTTTTCTTTTGCTTTTCTACAATTCCCTCGCGTGGTAAATTGTCGCTGAGGCCTTTTCGGGTCTAAGGCCTCAAAAAGTTTGGGACCGTTCTCACAGATGGCGATCCCCACAGAACTCACTTTTTTTTGGGCCTTGTTCGCTCCCGAAAGATGGCGCGGCTGCATGTGTTGACGCATTTGGGACTACCGCCGGGATAAATGTAAAAATTCATGTGCATTTTCTGCTCTGGGCGCGCATCGCGCATGGGAAATAAAATATTCGCCGGATCAATCGAAGGACAACGTTATCCGAGAACCTTGGGGCGTTTATTCGTCGCTTCGCGATGAGCTAATCATTATTGTGCATTTAATTCTCATTTCTATTGTTGTGTTGTTTTTTTTCCTATAGAAATGGTTTTCGATAATTAGAGAAAATTTGTCGAAAAAAAATGGCGATAATTGGGTTCGCGTTAAAAATTGCTAGTTACTCGAGACGCGATAGTAATCTTGGAATTTTGCACCTGCTGTTTAAAAAAATAGTTCCTGCGCACAACAAAGTAACGGGAGATTTTTCTCCGACGCGTGGCGCGCACGCACATACGTCGTGATTTCAATCGACTTCCGGTCTTTTCCAAGCAACCGGCGCGTGTGTCGTGTCTTAGTACATCCTCGTGTTTGCCACGCGACCCTACCTCACATTCTTCTTCGCATATGTTACGTAAAATCTAACAGCCCCCTTTTCTCATAAGGTTCTCATGTTACGATAGGCGCGTGTACAACTCTCGCCCCCGCATCGATCATCCTCTATTACGATTATGTACCAGATGCACAGGAATAACTTGGCAACAATGTATTACGTATGAACGACGATCGTTCAGTGGCTATAAAAAACGTATTTCCCAACATTTAGTGGCACACGAAAATAAGCAATTTAAATTATTCCATTGCAGCAAATATTTTGATGACAAAAATGCGAGTTTTGCCAAAGTCATTCCTTTTGTCATGAGAAAAAATGGCCAACGACTTTTAAAACATTAACGATTCTCGTCAATGCGTGATCGCACGCACTCGAGCACATGAATTGCATCAAATTTTCGGTCGTATTGACACAAAGGATGACACACCCTCGGGCCGCTCAGCTTCGATGAATTCGTCCGGAGGGTCTATTCGCTTCTTTCTCGTTATTCGCACATCGTCTGTATAAACTCGACGAGAAGGGTCTCCCATACAAAGTCAAACGAGAATGCGCCTCATTCGTTCTCCGAAAGTTTCAACATATAACGCATTTTTGTACTTTATTGAGAATCATCCCGCTTCTCCAACAAAAAAAGGGATACTCCTGTCTCCATGCGGAGAGGAAAATAAATTGAATTCTTTGTTCGTGAACTAGGAGAAAAGGGTACGATCCGAGGGATCATCGGGGCAAGTGTTGCCGGAGAAAAATCTTTCACAAAAGACACTCGCGCTCTATTTGCATAGGATGGTTGACAGGAAAAATCCAGATGGATCGCGCGGTCACGATAGTGACGCTGCTTCCGGGTGTCTCGATTTTGACCGATCACCGGGCCTCCGAATATCCGGCAAAGCTGCAGAAATTCAAATTTCACAAGAAATCATGGAATTCCGTACGCGGACAATAAAAATCTCATAAACTTTTCTCTATCAAATTTTATAACACATTGTCCTCGGATAATGAGAGCCCTCGGAGTTTTTACGGTTCGCTCGAACGAATCAGGAAAAATGTATTTATTGCTCTCAGAGCTTTTTTTTTCATTACTTCGCGTAGGGTTCGGTTTCATGGATCTTCACATTTCCTCGCGCAGTCTCTATTTTATTCTCCCTCTTGCGAAACCGAAGCCATGAAATGATCGAGGCTGGGCTTGACGAAAACACAGTACCGGATATCGATTGACCAGCACAGATATCGTTTATGCGTCAATCAAGGCTCGCGTTGCATCCTCGCGTAGACACACGACGTGTGTCTCTATTGTGTCGTCCGTTGCGTAACCATCTTGCACGCAGGTATCGAGTTCCCCTTTATTTTTTTCTCGCCTGCGCGATTCCTTGGCGAGCCTGGAAAATATATATCAGCTGCTTCTATTAGAAGCGATCATCGAGAATCATCCTCGCGAGCTCATCTGACTAGTGTGGACGAAAAACAAAACGTACTTTTCTGATTTACTCGAAAGCTGCTGAAGATAAATTTTATGGCTCGATTTCTCGGAAGAGCCGATCAGCTGCTCAACTTCAATTGGCCCTTTGCTTTTGTCGAGAATATCCTTTACCCTGGAAAATTGAGCTCATCTTTTCCTTCTTTTCAACCCAAACTCTCGATGTCGTATTATTGCGCGATCCCGCTCTAAAGGGTTTTTCTCCAGCATCTGCTCCTTTTGTAAATAGACGTCGAGCACGCTCTACGCAACAAGCCTTTCCAACCATTTTAATGGATTCATGCGTGTCCAGCAGAGTTATACCAGTATTTGGCAGAAAACCTCAAAGATATTTTGAATTCTTGCAACTGCTCAGACCCTCGAGAATAAAAATCAACGCTCCACATTTTTATTGCATCTGTCGAAAGGCTTTCATTGCCCAAATCCTCATCGACTCGCGTAATCTGCTTGAGAACTATTCGGAGAAAGGGAATGGGATGTGTTGCGACGACAGCTATTTTTGACCATTATTTTTCCGGCATATCTTTCGGTCATTCGAAACAATAGATTGTTATTGAGAAAATGACAAATTTCACGAGACTCTCGTCGTAGCTCCGTCGTGCTGTCCATGCGGCCAAAGTTCCTAATACTCGAGGGCGAACAACAGGTGCTTTGCTGCGGTCCCATCATCTCTGCCCAAGGCTACGAGACTTTTTCACCTTTTCGCTCCCCCGCAGTTTTCGCCAATATTTACGAAACTGCGGAGAGCGCGGCATTCACCGCCAAATGTTAGAACCGCGGTGGAGACACGCTGAGCCTATAACCGATTTGTTTCGGTCTCTTCATCGCCCGCAGGCTCCAAACTTTCTCCTGATGTTACTGCCTCTAGTCTCCGGATGCGTGGACACCAATTGCCCTTGGCATTACCTAAGAGTACTTCCTCCTCGAAGAACACTTCTGTGACCTTTAAACTTTATCTCCAACTTGTTTTTCCCTCAAAACGGAAAAACAAGTCGATTAATATTATCGACTTGTTTTTCAACGACAGTCCAGGCACATCTGATGCAGATGCAAATTGATCTCAGGCTTTCCTTCCATTGGACAAATAAAATATCAAGTTTAATAATCACCCCTGTCTCCGGCTTATATTGCAAGACGAGGCTGAGCAATAGGGACAAGTTTGAAACGATTACGAAATTCAAATATCGAGAGATGCATCTGTCGAATCGGACGTTGGGGTTGAAAAAGGGTTTTTACGTAAACAGCAGCTGTTACAATTTAACAAAAATGCACGCATGTATGGCGTGCGTATGGAGTGCGTAAAGAAAATTCCATATGCTGGAGCTCGTGTCCCGAGTACACCAGCAGCCCCCACTAAGTGACGAAAGGGGTCGACCTGTTGCAACGCGATGCAGCTGTCGTGATGCAACCTCCCCCGCAGGCGGACTCAGGTAAAAATTTTCAGCTTATATTTCGACACGCACACTCGATCTCGAATTTTATGGAAAAACGAATGATCTTCGTGTAGCGAAAAAAAAAAAAAGAAAACGTTGACCCGACACGTACATAATTATATTTGCTTGTCGATAAATGCTCGGTCAAGCGTTAAATTGCGTTTGACCTTGATGCTCGGAAATATAGTGTTGCAGAGGAGAGGCTCATGGACCCGCCGAATTTTCCGTCATTAATCTCTCCGATCCCACTTCCGGTTCCAAGGGTAAATCGCCCGCGCGTACTCCCCATTTTTATAGCCACTCGCTCCGACAAAAATGTAAAAGAAAAAGCGGATGATGAATAATTCATCGGATATAATTTATACACGCGCGATTTGCCTCATTGTATCGGCGTTCGAAGGGAAAAGTGAGACAATTGAAAAGTGTTTTTTATTTAACTCGGTGTACCCAGGGATAAAAATTGCAAGATGCTGTCGCGAGGGAGAAGAAAAATAAATAAAGTAAACGAGGAATACAGTGGGATGCTTTTGCCTCTCCGCAGCAGTCTCTCTCAAGGTCCATAGCGTGCGTTGATCTTTCTCGGTCACAGACCCGCGATTTTTCTATCTTTCTCTTTCTTCTTATGCATTCTCCCCTTCTTCTCGCCACCATCTTTCTCTGGCTCTCGCGCCCGTATCTGGCTTTGCTCACTCCCGATCTACCAACTATTTCTTCGCAGCGAGTTTGCAGCCGCAGAACCGAGCCCTTTTGTCGGCCTCGCTGACGCGACGCCGCTCGAGAAGGAAAACTGCAAGGGCAGCGCTGCGATACTATACGTTTACCAAGCAATCGCCAAGCCAAGGGCTCCAGAAGCTTCTCGCGCCATGGCTTTGAAGGACAAACACCAGACTCAACTTGAATTTTCAAATAATAATTTGAATAATAATTTCTCTTCTTACCATGAATATTTACCAATTACCTTGAATTTTTAACAATGAAAATTAAATTAAATTATTCTCATTGCTATTTCAAATGGATATTAACATTTCGCCCAATTTTTCATTACTTAAGGGATCCTCATTGCGAATTAACTCAAATTCTCCAGTTCTCGTGCCATTTTGATTTGTTCGGATTGGAACGAAGAAAAATCGGTAGACGAAAATCGTGTATGTAAAAGTACTTTTCCAGATAAGAACGAAGTAGCTCGAAAATCTTAGGGATTTGAGGAATTCGAGTGATGGGTTTCACAGGCGAGGGCAAACCGAGGCGAAAGTATAGTTGCGGGTGTTCCTCTCGATGTGCCGAACATCCATAGGGATCTCCGTCGTATTTCTCTTTCCATCTCTCGCGCCCTTTTTCTCTCATGTTCTCTTATTCGTTCGGATTCCTTCTTGGTGTGTGTGTGTGTGTGTTTGTGTTTTTTCGAAAGGGATTCGACGCTGTCAGAGAGGCTCGACCTTGAGGGAGAATTATATTGAATCGCGGAAGTGAAGCACACGAAAGTCTCTTTTGCGCGAAGGTTATCTCGGGGGTGGAAACGACCCCGGAAAACGCGCTTGAACAACTCCCAGCGTGGAGGGTTCAGCTTCGGAGAAAGAAAAAAAAAGAAAAAAAAAAAGAAGAAAAGGACCTTTCGGTGCTGGACTCGGGCAAACGACGGAGACGAAAAACGCGGAGCAAAGAATGGCGAAAGAGGGTGGAAATTAAGGACGTGAGCACTGCTCAACGACACAGCAGAGGGCGAACGACTAAGGGAAAGAAAAGACTTTTGTATGTCTTCGGGCCGAGTTTGTAACGAGAAAAGCCAGAACCGAAAACCAGAACGACCACACCAGACGACATTTAATTTAACCTCTCTTATAGGTACCGGGGGTTAACGGGGAATATACATCGGTTATAATTGTGACGAACGAAGCGAGAACACTTCGACGTCCCCCCATACCCTCTTTCCTCTCTCTTCGTTCTCGTTATCACGGCCTAAAAGTGCGAAGAGGACGATTAAGAAAATAAAGAAAAAAACAGATGTTCGACAAAGATTTGTCTCGTTCAATTCAGTGATTTGTTGTTAGTGTCGAGAGGAAACGTACTTGGAGTATAAAATTATATGTATGTATAGGATTTCCTTCAATAGGAACTTGGAACGACATGCGTGACGTACATCTTTGTCTCTCACTCTCTATTGATCGCATTACCATTGACTCATAGCTCCGATAATCTCTGCTCAATAAGGCAAACTTAGGACTCGATTACACGTTAAAACGAGAAGGCACAACGAGGCGGCGGGGACAAAGCTTTGTCCTTCCTCGAAGGCAACGATACTCGTTACATTCGGGATGACGTCTCGTCCCAATAAAACGAGAGTAGTCTCGGTTGCGCATGTATGAGATGAGAACAGGGGAAGGAAGTCGTTTCCTTCCGTTGACTAATCGTCCTGCTGGGGCTTTTGGAAAGCTTGGCATTTGGCACGACGCAAGCCAACATTGGATCCATCAGAGTCAACGCAGTTGTCAGGACCGTGCGGCTATTCTGCCCTTCAAGGTTATACGTACAGCTCTTCTCTCACAGCCAACCAAGATTTGGCCATTTCGGGGTAAGGGTCACGGTTGTCAGGGTAACGACCTCGCTTTCGACTTTTTCTCTGTTTATCAGTCCCGACCTTGGCCACGCTCGTGTGGTCACCCTTCGTCGTCTTACGAGACCCTATAGCACCATGTGAGATACTTCGATGCATCCTATAAATCTACCCCCCCCCCCCCCACCCCCCCCCCCCCCCCCCCCCCCCCCCCCCCCCCCCCCACACCCAAAACAAGCAATTTCGTTTTTTACGTGCGATATCCTCCGAGCGGTCCATCTTCCCTCCTATACGCAAGCACAGAATCATATTGTTCCTAAAATCCCTAGAATCTCTGTCAATTGTTCTCCTCCACGCGTCTTGCTAATTTTTTCTGGCAAAAGGTGCTTCAGCGATCGTCCAGTTTCTTTTTACACCAAAACGTATTTTATATATGTTTGGTTTTCTCTCAAGCCTGCTCTTCCGCCACTTGCCGGCTGAGCGTGCGAAAACGGCGTCTGAGGTTAAATGAGCGGAGAGGCATGATCGATGATTCGCTGAGTTCGATCGGAAAACTCAGTGATAAGATTTTGTACCTTATGTGGCTGTTGGATAACCCGAACTTCTCCGCATCAATAGCTCGGTTAAATATTATCTCAGGGCTTAGCACGATCCAACGCGCCAACAAAGTTTCTCCGCTTCATGCGCTTGAACAGTACAACATATAGCCACTACTTTTCGAGAGGTTAATCATTTTTCCTATTTCCATAAATCATAATTGTCTTCAAGGACGTAACTGAGAGGAAAATCCGTCAAACATATATATCAACGATGAACCTATCCATCCATTTCTCGGAGAAAGGATTTCTCGAGAGAGCGCGCAATATCTGAACCAGTTAAATTATTAGGGAGTTATTGTCACCTTTGAATAGAGGCCAGTGTGTACGACGCTTCGGCGTGACCACTCGTTTTTCATCCTCCTCACAAACATATATATTTGCTTAGGCAGAATCGTTCGTATACCTAGAGCTCCGTAAAGACTCGGAAAAATGGGACTCAAACGGAACGAGGACAGGTATCCATGACAATAGAGGTTGCCTCGGAAAGCTTACCATTGTGTGTACACTACATCGAAGAAAATATTCGGGAATGTAATATAATAGGATATCTGGAGCACCGTATACACGTGATTTGCTTGCAGAGCGAAAAAAAAAGAGAGAGGAAGGGGCTGCTGCTGGTAAGAAAGGGAAAGGGTGAATCCTCGATCCCCCCCCCCCCGCCCTCTCTTCTTTTTTTTTCTTTCCTCGGATACGGAAAACCTTTTCACCCTGTAAAATTTCTAAAGGCAATGTCCCTTGGCCCAGACTCCGATCGATTTATCGAATCATTCGATCGAAACGACGCGTGGGAAGTGAAATTTTCACGTTTTATGGAATGTAAATGGCAAGCATTAATATATGTTTTTCTTTCGGTCTTTCCTCTAAATCTGTGTTTGTCGAACAGCTGCGTTAAAGGATTGTAGCCCCGCTATAATGTCGAGATTTCTACAAAAATAATATCCCCTCGTCGAATCATATTCGTACGTAAGGAAATTCTTCATTTCTCACTTTTTTCATACACCGACTCCCTTCAATTCGCGATAAAATAACAAGCAACTTTATACTTTTAGTCGGTACGACCGAGCTCTCGTGCATTGTTCGCGATATACAACGCGATCGCGAAGCTCCTATTGCGAGTTCACGCAGTCTTGATCCTTCTACCCGCACAACAACGATTCGACAAATTCATCCATTTCCGTCGAGTTTTTTTTAACAACCAACGAATCCTTCCTCATCGATTCATCCCTGCGACCCAAAAATCTTCCTTTTTCATTTTTCATCTCTTTATTTTTTCTCGCAAAGGAGGGAAATGTCGAACGGGTTGGAGTTTCGAATTATCCTGCATCGATGCAGCCCCTGACAAAAGATTCTCCCTCTGTTCTCCCGCGCTTTATTCAATCGTACTTCTTTATCGTCCACGAACGCGTAACTCGTTCGTTTTTCTTTTCGACATTGAACCGTTTTTTTTTTTTTTTTTTTTTTTTTTTTTTTTTTTTTTTTTTTTTTTTTTTTATTTTTTTTTCTTTTTTTTTTTTTTTTTTTTTTTTTTTTATTTTTTTTTCTTTTTTTTTTTAGTGTTGAACATTTTCGGTAGAAGCAGGTCATGCGAGAGGAAAGGTTTCCTGAAAACTAGAAACTTCTTTGGGTCGGATTAATTCCATGGGAAATATTGATTTTTCCAAAAATTCAGATTTGCTCGATTTTCAAAAAACTTCGATTAGCATTTGAGAATTTTTTGCTTCAGAAAATTGCTCGCTCCGTATTTACGTGACGTTTTGAGCTATAAATTTTCACGGAGGCAATTCCGTCAAGGTGTATTTGGATTGTGGAAGGGCAAGTGCAACGGGAGCCTTCCGACCTCGAAGTCTCGTATATACGGTCAGATATTCCGTAAGGCGCAGCAGTATAAACCCATAATGTTATTTATGTCTCAAATCATTCGACCTTTAAGCACATGATTTACGACTTCTCCCCTTCTTCCTCTTCCTTTCTTACTCTCTTACTTTCTGGCTCCCTTTTCCTCTGGAAAAGAGAGGGCAAGACTCGCTGCCATCGGAGGCACAAGTTGCGTGAAAATAAAGCCGTTATTTATGCCAGAGCAATTTGCGACGAGCAGGCCACATTCTGCTTTCGTACCTTTAACGTCTCCTCAAAAACATTCAATTTCGTCTATAAAACTCGTTGAATTTTTCTCTCCGTTTCCTGCTGCTCGTGCTTGTAAATAAATCCCCATATAGACCAGTACATTTTTACCTTGCGGCAACAAAAATGTTCGATGTATAGGCGTTGAATACAATTACGGCGCCGGAATACTCGTGATGCTTTTATAAATATATTTTTATCAATGGAATCAACATTTTTCGACCTTTTCTTTCGGCGTCATAAATATATAATGAGTGATCGCGGTATTGATTTTATTCTGTCAAGTGTTTGAATTGTTGTTAGTTTCGCTGCACACTCCGTTGACAACTGCATCGAAAATACACGTACACGTGCGCTGCGCGAATCACAAGTCGCGTTTTCAAGGTCACGAGCCACGATGCTCTTGAGATTGTTGAGAAAAAAATGGCCAAGTGCAATGATGAGATTCCCATAGAAAAAATGTACCTATAAAAAAAAAGTTGCACATGAGAATGGGCTGGGAATAAAAAGAGTTGAGTGTCCCACATTGGCGGGTCTAGCAATCCTCGAGAGATGGTCTCGTCTCCGTCTTGCTTTCACGGGCGTTTCTCTCTCTCTCTCTCTACGCTCTCGTCGCGATTGTGCTCGCTCGCGAATGCAAGTCGCGTTTCGTGACGAGAGCTCGCCATCAAGGGCCAAAGACCTCAGGCACGTAGGACGATGCACCCTCGACGGCCTTGTCCCAGCAATACACTCTGGGGATATTGCGCGAGAGCGTTCAGTGTCGCGCTACGCTGCACTCGCCTTACGTTGCACTTGGTTGCTTGTAACCGACGTTCGTGTGTTCCCTCACTCTCCTTCACTCTTTTATCATCCAGCGACGACAATATTTCATTGAGATACTCGATTAAACGAATCCTCCAATATTTAATTCCCACCCATTCATTTCACTTATTGCTTACCGCATTCGTCTTTGAGGCGAATAAGACGAGATGAAATATTTTTAATCGTTCAAACTTTTCAGAGCACTACGAATTTATGAATTTCGAAAGAAGTTAATTTATCCATCAAGCCAATAACTTGATGATAGGGCATCCGCAGGAACAAGGTCAACATTCCACTCGGCGATTAATTGAGCTGCAAAATTGATCGAAATTTCTTTTATCGTTTAAGTTAATTTCATTCTCTCTTTTTTCCTCGTTGACCAAAATCAAACTTTTTCTTATTCTATGACGCGAACAAGGTTTTCCTGCATTCTATAAAAATATTGAATACGAACGTTGAATCCAATCTACCGAGGAAAATATTGCGAATCAAGCTGATACACAAGTCGAAGAAAATAGTTCAAATCCTTCGAGACATCTGTGGTCGTCGATACGACGTTGGCAGATGTTGGCAACAAAAAAAAGCGCCCTCGACGGTGGAAAAAAAATTTGCTGCAAAGGGTGGTCCAGTTGTTCCCATCGAAGTCGAATCTTTGCTCCCTCTCCTCTCCGTCTCTGTTTCTCCTTCGCCTCGTCTTTGCTGTCGTATACTTTGCTCTCTATGCTCTTAGCAGCAGCGGGCCTCTCTCGCACGCTCGGCAACCAACAAAGGTCGAGGACCTTCAGTCTTAAGGGCAAAGAACTCGCACGAGCTTTATCCTCCCGAATTGCATTAAAAAAACATTGACTCACAGTTTTGTCGCACGAAAAACAATCGGATTCGAAATTCCGCTGTAAAATTTTCCAAATTTTCATTAAAACACAATATTATTCTCAATTCAATTGAAATATTGAACATTTTTGCTTAAATATTAAAAGAAATAATGATGGCCTCATTAGCCAAGTAACCCAGCAGCAGCGATGCTTTCTTCACTGACTTATGAACCTCCTCAGAGGCTCTTGCGGTGTATTACTCTCTCCATCTTGGGTACTGGTACGTCGATCCCTCGAAGGAGGCGAAGGACCTCCAAACCCGATTCCATATAATCGTGTTCCACTCTCTCGGCTCGTGTTCTCATTCCGCCACTCCTCCATCACTCTTATACAGTATATTCACGAATGCCAAGTACTTGTTTATTTGCGCCAACA
This sequence comes from Campopleginae sp. 14b, assembly GCA_030522525.1. Lineage (NCBI taxonomy): Eukaryota > Metazoa > Arthropoda > Insecta > Hymenoptera > Ichneumonidae > Campopleginae sp. 14b. The sequence goes on from JAPYYS010000865.1 coordinate 108,150, forward strand.
ACCTGTTTCGTCAAAGATCGCGGATATACGTTTCTGAAGCTCTTAAAAGCTCTTGCCATCACACAGCCCTGAGCCAGTCGTTCGACTCTTGCAACTCTTTCGATATAGATTCGTTTATAATTGTGCTAATTAGTATAATACGACCGGGGGCGAGTAATTAACTAAGAAACATCAATTTTTGTGAGCATCAAATATATATAGCGCGTGGAAATTCAGTAAATTTTTTTTTTTAGTCCATTTGAATGACGTTACAATGAAGGATGCTTAGTAAATAGGTGGGGACTGTCAATATCGTGTATGGCCGGGCGGAAACTCTTCGCTGTCGTAAGGTTTTTATTTAATTTTCTTTCCGCGTAGGAATTCGAATATCGATTGTAAAAAAGTCTTTGTCTCTCGAGAAAATAGTCTCTAAACTGCCGCGCGGAATACAGTGACTGGCTGCTGTGCGAAATTCTCGTCCGAAATAATCCCGAGGGGATCGAATTCGACGTCGTAAATGGTGCTATTTTAGCCCTTAAATATTATGAGCAAGGGCTTGAGGAAAGCATACATGATATGACGAAGGTTGGTGATTGGCTGGATGTGCACTGTCTCGCTTTTCGAACGTATGCGAATTTGTGAGAATTGCGAGAGCGTGCAAGCGCCCACACACACACACATTAATTTGAGCAAGTAGAGAGACACATCGATAGAGTGTGCGAAAGTTGGGGGTGCTTGCTGCTACTAGGCGCAGTGGGCGTTGCAAGGGTAGTTTAGTGGCGGTCGTCATGGTAACCCCGACGGGCTCAACGTATACTGCAACCCCATGAAGGACCTTGAACGAGAGAATCGAAGGGCACGCACATCGAGACCCCAATGTACGAGGCTCTCTTCGATCTGGTTGTGCGTTTGTGGCCGGGACAAGTATCATCCCCAACGTGTCCTCTCCTCAACTATGAGCATGACGGGCACGCACTCGACAACGAAAAAAACAAATATTTTATATACTCATCGTTACATGCGCATACGTGTCTGAAGCTTTACGTGTCTTGAGCTTTTGACTCGTTTATCCCAGATCGTGTCTCGCCTTCGCAAGCATAAAAACTTTTCTCAAATATATTCTGCCATTTGACCCTCTTGTCTTCACGCTCAACTTTCAAAACTTGACAAATAAGTTTTCGACACATCCACGCGGGTTTCGTAACGGTTGATCGAATTTTTTTTTATCCTTTTTTTTTTCCAATAAATTTCAATGTAGTCTGATGCTCGGATGTTTTTCCTCTGGTGAATTTTTGTCAGTTTCATTCTCGAGCTCGGCAACATTGTTCTTGGGCAATTAAATTCCGTGGTAGAGTCACGATTATCGTGTTTCATAGAAACTGCAACGATACGTTGTCGCTGAAGACTTTTCGCGTGCATTTTCATCGAAATCTCGAGAAATTCATGCCTCGAAATCCAGGCACTGCTGCTGCAGTGCAAGCATCGGAAAGCCCCGCGGAGGACCTTGATCCTGAACACTGGAAGGAAGGCCTCGGTGACGGTCGCTCTTGGCTCGTGGCGCCCCCTGTACTTCACCCTGCTTCTTGCTCCCTGGGACATGCAACTGCGGCCACGGCCGACGCGTTTTATACCTCGGCGCATTCATCCCCTCTTCTTCCCTCTCTTCAACTACATCTATCCTCTCTGCCTCTTATTTTCTCGGCGTCGTTCTCGCTCTGCGTTTAAAATATTTTTTTTAAACTGGATTGACCGCCACGTCACATTTTTTCTCATGCAAGAGCTCACTAAATTATTACCAATCGAGTAAAATTTTTCATTTAAAAAATCATGAATAGTCAGTGAAAAATAATATCGTTTTTATTTAACGTTTGAAAATTTTGGTAACACGCATTAACTGTGCGAACCAAGAACAAAGAATTTTCGGTGCAGGATCAAATTAGAGTCCTCTTTGTTCGAGAATGTTGCTCGCTAGGGATTTTCGGTTGTCGGCTGTGTAGCAGACCAGACGAACGAGGGTAGAAACGCGAGAAAAGGACCCTTTTGGCTTTTCTGTATATACCGCGCGCGGCTCCGCTCAAAATAAGACGGGGGTCTTTTATCATTTCCTCTATCACTATATACAATACGAAGCTTTTATTGGTCCATTCGGCCCTTTAGCATCGGGCAAATACGATGATGCATGCCAAACTCACACACATCTACGTGCATACGACTAAGCAACGGTCTACGCGTCTTCTTCGTCGCGGTCCTTTGTCCCTTGAAACGAAACTGAAATACGGACCAAGCACTTTTGCCTTCCGGACAAAACGAGAGACTCACGAGCAGAGAGGGTCGCTTTCCAATTATATGGATTAAATCAATCCTCATGCTTTTCTCGCTACTACACGAAAATTTTCCATCGAGTCCATTAAAAAACGGTAAAGCGTCGCTTTAGATTTTTTTTTTCATGGAAAAAATATGCTGTGGATCGAAATTAGGTCAATAGGTGTCCAATGCGCAACAGCAATAGCGAGTTTTCTTTTTTTCTGTTTGGTTAAATCGTGACTACAACTCTTTTTGCGTTTCCAAATAAACCAAACTTGAAGCTATTTTGGGTGAAAAATCGACAAAGGAATTCGCAAGGAAGTATCAACGCCCCCCAAGATCGTGACGACAGTGGGATAAAAAATGGCGGATGGAATCCCAGAGGGTGCGAGGGGTCATCGACTTGAGTCGATCTGGTCTGGGTACAGACCGCGACACGTGCACATTTGTTCTATCCTTTGCTTGTGGGGGCAGACTGTAACAAGTGACCCACACAGCTCGCGACCTATATATAAAGAAACAACGATATCCTTTTATATTTTTCATTGTCAATCCGTATATTCATGGGCTTTTATTTATTATAAAAAACGTGGTAGTCGGTCGCACCGGTGATGCATTAAAAAGAAGAGAAAAGTGTCGGTCAAGGAAAAAATTATCTCCGCGAGAAAATGGAGACGATAAATGTGGCGACACGCTCTGGAAATTGAAAAGTTTTGTTTAGCCGCGAAAGTATAAAACGATTAACAGCAAGAAGATTCGTATAAAGTTGCAGATTTTGTCATTTTTTTAGGTGATTCAGGAAGTCAAGCGTATAGGCGGGGCGCGGCAAGAGGAAAGACACCCCAATCGTTTTGTGGCAGCTGCTATCGCCCCATAGCAGCGAAAACGACAAAGCTAACCCACCAGCCCAGTCAGCAAGCAAACCTCTATATCTTTCACTCGTTGAGCTTTTCTCTCAGCCCTGTCGTTCCTCTTCTCTCCCTTACCCTTGCCCCCACTGTATTCCTATACCGGAAAACTTTTTCACGAGGATCCGGAGATTTCAGTGGGAGGATGGTTGCGCGGGACAAGGTCGTCGTTACCGTGGCAACCCCGTGTGTTATATATAACGGCACGTGCTTCGAAATTCGCCCGAGCCCCAACCCCCTTCGCCTCGATTCTGCTTTCCGCCATCTATCTCTCTTTTTCTTATTCCCCATTCGAACGGACCGTGAAGCTCGTCCCGAGCCTGGAGTGTATGCCTGGAGCTTCACGTTTCCTCTCCATCTTCGTCTTACTTCCCAAGTTCGAACGGAAAAATTCATCGGGGTCATTGACTCGGGATCGGCAATCATTGCTGATCGCCCTTTTCAGATAAAAACCGTAACAGAATCCTTTTTTTTTACACATGGAAACTTGAATCTCTCGTGTTTGTTCTGTTATCATTGTAGCATATCAGAGTAATCAATGAAATGAAAAACGAGAATGGCAAGCTAACGAAATGAGTGAAATTATCGGTTTTTTTTTTCACTGGGAAGGACTAATGGGTTTTTAAGCTCATGAAAGTTATGTCAAAATCTAGATGGCCTCGTGTCTGCAATTTCTCATGCTATTTACGGGAGAATATTACTCTGCATAGCCCAGCAAATCAACCTGTACAGCTTTTTCCCGGAAGGTTTTCAGTGCTTTGAAATAAAATCGTTCGAGGATCACGAGCAGTCTCCCATCAGCCATTTCCCGGTCGATCCACGGTTTCTCTAATGGTACACTCGCTTCTCACCCCTTTCCACCCCCATCGCTCACTCCCTTTCTCTTCCTCTCTCTCTCTCTCTCTCTCTCT